>JAEANM010012258.1:0-14893 GCA_017656035.1 Myanophis thanlyinensis | reverse complement strand
TAAAATTCAATTTAATTTTATTTTATTTTGAAATTTTGTTCTTACACTTGACTATACATTTTTTTAAATTATATGTTAGCAGTTTTTTTAGTTATAAGCCACTCAGAGTTATTTAGAAGTCACCCAGCCTACAAATTAAATAAATAAACTCTGTTCATCTGACTGTGTTTGTTGGTCTATCTATTACAAATAGTACCTTATACAACTACACACTTCCTATATAAATATGGTAAAGGAACCTACCCTTGGGCGATTCTTAGGAGAATTAGAAAACTGTGACACCAGTTCATTGGAACTGTGTCTCCCACAGATCTAAAAAACAATCAATCTAGCATTTAGGAAGGAAATGAAAACAAATTTGTTTTTAAAAAGCATCTATGGATTAAAATTTTTATTTTTCAAAATGCCATACAATAATTTGGACTGATGTCTTTGCAATATTTGTTTTGTTTTGTTTTGTTTTGTTTTGTTTTGTTAACTTACCAAAAATTTCCCAGCATGCTCCTGTCTAAATAAAGCCTACAATTTTTCAAAAGGAATACTTTCTTCTTACATTAATTCAGTGGAATTTAACTGAATTCTAGTTAATGGAAGTTAACTCAGCTCATTAACTTTCCCCCTTCTCTTGATAACTTGGGTACTGTTCAGAAGTCTGAAAAAGATAGGCAATTAACTAGTAAGCAGTCTTACTTTTCCCTTTTATTAGTTGTAAGAACATTTGCATGGATATAAAATTGAAGCTCATGCAATATTTTCCTCATGCCCAATGTGTTTTTCATTGCTGGTGAAACGGTGTAATATTATCCTCTCTTTGCTGGCAGGCCACAAATCACATCAAAGTCTCTTTGCTGATTTTATGCTGGCTGATTGCTTTTCCTGACATTAAAGAGAATTTCTGTTATCCAGGAAAAGAAGCAATAAAATTATATATATACATCCTGTTCTAAGCAATGTGTGTCAAAAGGCCTGAGCTGGCATCCAAGTTAATTCTGTCACTGATTTTAAACAGATATTTTTGTTGACAAAGATATCAGGTTTTTTATTTTATTTATTTATAGCCAAATAGGTTAAGTTGCATGGTGTACCTTTATCAGAAATCTGGTTTACATATTTATACACACCCCAAAGATCAAACAAACCAAGACAGATAATATTCTTCAGTTTAAACACACACACAAAATTAAAGTGAAGGTTGACATTAAGCAATTTTTTTTAAACATGTAATCATTTGCAATTTACAATTCCAGGTGAAATGCCTTTTACTATCATTTTCCTATCAGATATACTTAAGTATTTGGTAAGTAAATTATTCCTTTAATACACATTTTGAAAAGCCTTTCTAAAGTGAATCTCTCTTTTCTTAGCATGAAAGGTCCAATTGCTTCCAAATATTGTGTCACGGTTTCTACAGATTCTATGAGAGTCAAATGCTAGGAAAAAGCATTCTCTTACTATGGGCCGTGCATTATATATCCAAACAACTTTGGATACTGTATATACCTCTTTGGTGTCCAGAGATCACATAACTGCTGTCCATACACTGGCCCAATCCAAATAATGCACATTAAGAGAATTGCAGTCGTGTTACCTGAACATCCTAACACACTCCAATGCATCTTTTCGCTTTTGAATCTGAAGTGACCCAAAGTCCTAATGTCCTGCAGGAACTCCAGAATTTTGGCATTGTGCAATGGGAGAAAGGACACACCAAAGCAAGATTCACCAAGAGCTTCAAGAATACAGCAATGGCAAGTAGCTTCAGACTACAATGCAAATACACACACGTAGGGCATGTCAAATTTTTCAGCTTTCAACTTCCAAACATTAGAGGTGCTCAAAAGTTGTGACATGTGTTGGGGATTGCAAAGATATTTTGGTTCTTTCATATAATTTAGATGTGCTTGGTAAGCAACTACATAAATATCATAACTTTTTAACATTTTGTTTGTTTCAGTGTACATGCCATCGAGCTCTCTTGACTAACGCCTGTGGTTCACCTTGATTTATAAGAAGGATGGATCTATATATGTTCCTCTTCATTTTTATTCCTTTCCCTCAGTCTTCTTTTACTCCTATCACAAGTATTGAATTAAAGTACAAATAGCTTCTGTTAAAAGATTTATATTGTGTTATAATTCTTTCTTTCCCCCTTCAGTTTTATTGCAGAAGTTAGATGGTTTCAGAGGATTTGAGCCTGGAACTTGAATTGTAATTTATTTCCCAAATTTGAACTGTTCCTCAGTTTATTCAACAGCAGTGCATACATCTGCATAGGTTTACACCACACCTCAAGGAAAAAAAATAATTCATGCATCCATCCATATGCATATTTACACATGTGTTTGAATTTATCTTTTCACTAAACAATGATAAACCCAAATTATTTAAAATTATACCCTTGGAGCTGGGTAAACAAAATTGCAATAATATTCAAGAAATATGCTTGTAAAGATTTTCACTGATGGGGGAAAAAAGGAGAGCTTGGGAAGGGCAATGATATCAGCATTCTATCTATCTATCTATCTATCTATAATCTATCAAGTTCTATAGCTATACTGTATATATAGTTATACTATATCTACCTATCCATCCATCCACCCATATTGGCAAGGGGACTTTCCACATTTAAAACAATTCCAATCCCTTAAATCTTCTCTCTTTATATTTTAGGATCAATGGATTAGAGAAGACAAATAGGTGGTTGCACAGATAGCTCCTGCCAACCAATACAAAAAAAAAATGCTTTAAAACCTTATGAGCTGTCAGAACAAAACAGAGCATCACCCTACAATCTTGGCATTTGCTAGGATTTCAAAGAGTGCAGGAATTATGAAAGTAGAAATGCAGTGCTAGTAGCTAGCCCATATATTCAACTGGCTTACATACAAACAATATACAGTATGTATTAGGGCAGCACAAATTAAAGTTCACTTACCATCCCTCATGGATCATCTTGCTAGTTATCCCATCAAGCCATGCTCTCTTTCACTCACAGTACCTCACGTGTCCTTCTTCTACAACATGTAAACCAAATTGGATGGATGGATGGATGAATGATTGATGATGGAGGGAGGGAGGGAGAGAAGAGGGACAGAGATGAGAGATCATATATTTACATCTATATCTATGAGAGGAGGGGATAGAAAGTTGTTTTGACTAGTACTCAAACAGAAAGTCTCTCTGTGACATTGAGAGACTGTAAGCAATACCATGATTTCCACTGAAAGTCTGTTGCTGGTCCATTCTTCTGATGCCCTCATTCCACAGCCCTGGATGTTGGTTCCCTGATAATCTTAATACATTTATAAAAGGGACAGAGTTTGGAACCCATGAGCAGTGGTTAGAATGCAGTATTGCCAATTTTCAGCAGTTCAGTCATTTAATCAAATAACCAGAATTTTGCTATTTTTTCATGACAAAGCAGGCATTTTAAAACAATTGCAATCTGTCCCTAATTTATTTATATAACAGCCATGTAGGCAGTATGTGTAGGAGTGAGCACCCATTTATGCAAAGAGCCCCTTTTGTGAGAAATAACCAAACACCAGGATTTGTATTATAATATATGTGTTCTTTCATACATTGCTGTATACATGTATATAGTGCTGAAATAAGAAAACCCTGAGATAATGCATCAAAAATCATATTATTACATTCAATTTGTTCACAGTTTTAAAACTAAATGAAATAGTGTTGCCTAAAATCTGTGGATACTGAGGATTTCAGCAGAATATATATTGAGATAACAAAGAAAAATAATAATAAAAAAGAATCCTCTGATTCTCATATAATACAAATTTCTGTAACAGGGGAGCACTGTACTGAAAATGACTGTTTGCCAATAATTGCCTTTCAATTTTTTTAAAGCAATTCTTTCAAACCTCAACAGGCTTCAAAGTATCAGTTATGGGAATTGCATCTCTCTAAATGTAAGATTCAATTCTATCTTCAGTTGCTTAAAATTTAAAATATAAATTTTAATACCTAGTAAAAATTGGGCTGCTGCTGCTCATTAGTTGTGAAATAATTCTACACTGTGAAGCGTTTCCCTTGCTTCTCAAGACATTATTAAATGCAAAGTTTAATAAATAAATTAAGGAAAAGCCTGCACTACCACCCTAATTAGACTAATCCATCAGAGAAAGTGTTCTGAACATTCTATTTTATGCAAATGATTGATTGCTTTTCACTGGTTTCCATATACTGGCATTCTTCCAACACACACTTTTCATATTTTTAGATTAGATTACTCGCCATGTAAACTCATAGAGCAAAATTCATCCAGATCAAGATTTCTATGTTACAATCAGCCCTACTATCAAACAAAGTGAAGCAATCACCTTGCACATATGGAGAAAGCACATTAGTGCTGAAGGAGAGAGTGCTATATTTCATAATTTCTGTAAAGGAATGAAGAGGGGCTCAAAAGGGGCAAATGACAAAACATATAGCAATAACACTTATTTATATACCGCTTCATACCATTCTCTAAGCAGTTTACAGAGTTAGCATATTGGCCCCAACAACCCGAGTCATCATTTTATTGACCTCAGAAGGATAGAAATCTGAGTCAAACTTGAGCCAGTCAGGATCGAATTCCTGGCAGCGAGCAGAGTCAACCTGCAATACTGCATTCTAACCACTGCTCATGGGTAACCAAGGAAACACTCATACAATAAAAATGGAATCTCCAAGTGTTATTCTTCTGCAATATTTTGAAAATACCCATTTTCATTCTCAGGTTCATAGAATTCAGTAAATCATTGTGACAACATAACATAAGCTCCACCTTATGTTTTTCTGTTGTGACACTGCATGCAAATGCTTAAAGGGCAGAGCGTGTGCTGCAACTTCATGACACATGTCTTGTCACTATATTTTATGTCCTATCCTGGAGTATATAGACAGATGGATGAATAATCTTATCTGAGGTGAGATACTTTCCTGGCTGTCAAAGTAAGTTCATGTTCTCCTGACAAAATCTTTCCTTGGATGCTGTTGGAGCAGCCCTCATCAAACTGGTATGTTGTGTCTCAGGGAAAAATGATTTCTTGTTTTCAATTACTATTTCTAGTGATCCAAGATTTGTTAAAACTGGTGAAAAGGAAAAGCTCTTGAGCAACGCATAGTTACCACATAGTAATTAGCCATGAACAATCAAGAGTTTTGCAGGGTTAGGGTATAAAGAGTCAAGATGTCCATAACTATATAATTGATGTCCTGCCCCTTTTCATGTGTCATGGCACAATAAAACAAAAACAAAAAATGGTGGGCAGCTGTGTGATTGTGGCCATATATTGACTTTTTTTAACCTACTGCAGATCTCTCTGGACACAGGTCAAATAGTCAAAAACTGAAAGTGTACAAAACAGTTGCAAAAATGTTATTAGTAAAGAAAGGCCAACCCAATATTAAAGCCAGCTTTAAAAATAGCTTAAATTGATCACTGGAGAATTCTGAATCACATTAGCATGATTTCATTATCTTATCATCCAACAAGGTAAAACATAAAGCAGGTGTATTTGTTTTTGATCATCAGAGAGTAGCTACACAATAAGATATGTCAATCTTCATTCACATGAAATTACTCATGATTTATAGAGATTGATCTGGGACAATTGCATTTTTTAAATGCCAAATAGTTGGATCAAATAACTCTTCGATATGGAGGGAAAGGTAGGGAGTTGGCGAATTGAGTTTATGAGATATGCAAATGCATTTTTTCCTTTTACTGGAATTTTGTTTTTTGAAAATTGAAAACCATGTTTGCAATATTTTTTCTGTAAAAAAAAAACACCATCAGCCTTTCATTTCTTTTTGCAAAATGTTCAGCTTTTAATCTACATACTATCATCTACTATAATATTGTGCATCCAAACTAAAAAGCAAATAATGTTTCTATATGCAGACGTGATCAAGTTGTTAATGCATCATATTGACAATGCAAAATCAACATTTCATATCCTAGCAGCTAGAGAAAATATCACAGAATAGCTTAATCTGGTCACACTTTATTAGCTCAGATGCAAATTAAGAATAAGGCTTCAATAATCCTATTACATGGAGGGTTTTTTCACCCTTACTTCATAGGCTTCCACAGTTTCATAAGATCTGATGAGTATGTCATTCTAACCACTGTTTTTCACACTTTCACACCTGCAGCATGGTCACAGGATAAAATTCAGATGCTTGGCAACTGATTTATACTGGTGACAATTTCAGTATCCCGGGGTCATGTGATCCCTTTTTGGGACCTTCTGATGAGCAAATGGGGTAGCCAGATTCACTTTACAACTGTGTTACTAACTTAACCACTGCAGTGATTCACTTCACAACTGTGGCAAGAGTTGTAAAATGGAACAAAACTTGTTTAAAAACTGTTTTGCTTAATAATAGAAATTTAAGGCTCAATTGTGGTCATAAATTGAGGATTCCTTATACGTTGCACAATAATATCTCCCCTTTTACATCATGATACCATTGCATTAGAGATACAATCCATTGACTTTTCTTTTTCCTTCGCTGTTTCACTCCTTGGCCTTAGTTAAAAGAACAGTTTCGTTTTTAACTTCCTTACTTGCAAGCATCTTTCTGACTGTTACTGATGTTCAGTAAAGAGTTTCCCTGTTGGTCTTCTTTTCCATGATATGATGACATTCCACAATAACAATTGCAGACGAGGGACTCTGAAGATTTTAAAAACTAGTTTTCTAAATTAAAGTGTCCAGAGTAGGAATTGATCTCAGGGACCCAATCCTCTTCCCTTAATATAATCTATACCAGTGGTGGCATACCTATGGCATACATGCCAGAGGTGGCACTCAGAGCCCTCTCTATGGGCACACACACTATCACCCCAGCCCAGCTATATTGCGTTTCTCCGTCACGTTTCTAAAAGTTCACTCAATCAATTCCAACTTCTCACAAAAGAAAAAGATCTTGCTTCTTGGATGTCAGTTGCTTTTCCTGCAGAGCTGCTGTTATTGTGATGCCCCACCTCCCCGCTAGACAGCTGACCTTCAGTTCTCTGCTGCATGATGCTCCACCATGTGTGTGTGGTGGGGGGGAGAGAGATTTTTGCGGGGCACTCGGTTTCTAAAAGTTTCACCAATAGTGGTCTAGAGAGTTTGTACCACCAACCTAGCGCCCCCTGCTTATCCAACCCTAATCTGAATCACTTTCTCTCTATTCCTATTCCCTGTCTTGCTTAATAATATTTTTAGCACCAGAGTTCTAAGTCAGCTGTAGACAAAACCTTTCTGAGAGAATGTATTTTGAAATCTGAGGGAAAAAATATTCGGGTTTTATTATTACTTTGTTTAATAATAAATTGCAGAAAATGATTGCCAATAGGATAGAAACAGAGCTATTGAGAGAGGTATCGGTATATTCAGCCAACACTGTAAGTGAAAATTTTAAACTAAAACGCTATTTTTAAAAAAATGGATGCCTCTTCAGAGGGTTGATCAGAATGTTTTTTTTTTTTTAAAAAAAAGCTAAGAGTAATTCTCAACATTGGGAGGACAAGTGAGGCCTTGCCTGCATGAACGCTCAGGCCTAAGAACTCCATAACACAAAGTAGACAAAGTCTACTTCTAATATTTGTATGTTATTGATACTGAAAATTATAAACATGGCTGGAAAACACATACAACTTGGATAGCAGATGATAAGACTTCTTGGGTCAGAAGAAACTCCTGGAGTTACTGGAAAAGACCATAGAACTTTCACAACAACGTCTGTAATTCAAAAGACAATTCAAAATCAGAAGGAAGTGTAGTTACCAAGAGTGTCAGAATAGAAAATGGGCTTTCTCATTCTATAAGGATGTATAATTGGAATAAGGATTGTGAGATGTTTGAACCAAAAAAAATTTGAAATGTTTGAACTGGAAATAAAAGTATATAAAATGTTATTTTTTTAAGAAATTGGAAGTTGGCCATAAAATGGCAATAGTATTCGAAAAGAAAACTGGTCACTATAGTTAGTCCTTGTTTACCAACAACAACTGGGACCAGCAACTCAGTTTTTAAGTGAAGTGGTCATTAAACTAAACTGCAACACTATTTACAATCTTACTTCAGCTTTCTTTTGCTTTGCAGACCTGCAAAGGTCATAAATGCAGGGATTGGCCATAAGGTTTCTTTTTTATCACCATCATAAGAGTGAATGGTCACTAAACAAGGCAGTCAATAAACAAAGACTACCTGTGTGTGCTCAACTAGAGACCAAGGAATGGAAAGGAATAATAGTGTCCGTGGAAATGGGTAGCTATCATATTGTAGAGTGATTGAATACTCTCTAGTAGCTTAAATAGACAGCAAAAGATTATGTTAGACACAGATCTTCAGAGACTACCATTTTGGATGAGATGAATTTCATCTGACAGCTCTCACAGTAATTCTAATAGAGATGATCTTCTTCTTTATTAAGTTAAAGCTAGACACATATTTAGCATAAGAGCAAAGCCAACTCATGACATTTTGCTGTTCTGCAATAAATGTCCTATCCTCTCCTGATCAAGCCATTTGGGCCGCTAAGATGAAAAATGTTACAAGTGTTCTACCATTTTCAAACAATAACAATGATAATGATAAATGTACCTAATCAAGATGCTCCCCAAACTGGCTGGCTGAGCCAGCCTTGAAATGATGTAATTTGAACATAAAACCTAGAATGAAAATAATGAACACATTATTGATTAGAACATTATCCCTCTATAGAGGTATGTATTTTTTTAATTTTATTTATACATTTTTCTCTTTAAAGTACATATGTATTTAATAAGCAGTATATTGTCTGAATCCATTGATTTATACAATATAATATTAATGTTGGTAATAATAACAACTAACAAAAATAATAGAATAGTAATAATACTGCTGTTATTTATATCCAATCCAATTTTTATATTCTTTACTTATCCATCATCTTTTATTTTCTTATCTCTACCTCTTTTATCTAACCATTGATAGAAAGAATCCCATGTTCGAAAATATTCTGTTTCTTCCTTATCTTTCATTATTAATGTCAATCTATCCATCACTGCATTCTAATGTTTTTCTAATTACACTTTCATTTTTCCATATAGAGCTGTTTATATGTGTGCACGCATGCATGTGTGCCTGATTATAACAGAATTCTGCTCTTAGGTTTGTGGCTCTTCTTTTATAACCAAGCACGAGATTAAATAAAGAAGGATGTAAAAGAGAAGTCACATAAAATGAAATATTCCAGTTCACTATTGTGCTTTTCTTTCAATCTGTATAGCAGCCTTCAGATGCTGCAGAAATTATAATAGCAAACAAGATGGTATAATTGGCATAAATGTCTGTCTTGTTCCCAATTTGCTAAACACCGCATTTCATCAACTTGCCAAATTAAATATAGGGCATTTGGCAAATCACTGTGTAGCAGCCTTTTCATTCAGTTTTATTGAGTGTCAGTATAACAATGTCTTGCAAACATTCCTTCTTGTTTCTGTTCTAATTAAACAACTAAAACTATATATTAACTAAATAATCAGTGACAACCTTTTGCAACCATCTCATTTTACCACACACAGAAGATACAAACTGGGGCAGCTTTATAAAACACATAAAGTTGTCCTAATTTCCTATGCCTATATTAGGGTTCTAGAATCTCCAAATATAGTGTAAAAGGAATAGGGACTTGTGGCATCAAAGATAGTCTGTGTTACTTGAATATAATTCCTTATAAATCCTCTCTAATCTGCTCCTGCACAAATACGTAATTTTGACAAGGATGTCTGCATACAGATTGCCTTGAACCTACAGTTCTTGTGTCTAATTTACTTTCTCTAATAAAAAAAATGGATTTCAGCAACACAATTGGAAGGTGTTCTTCAAGGTGACAAGCCCCCACATACCGGTCAATGGACAATATATAACACACAAGATACAGCTTGTCCAGTCTATAAAATCAGAAATGGTTATAACTGATTCAATATGGTAGGTGCATTTTGTTTGTATATAACGTATTTTTAAGATGCACATTTTCTGTCCAAAAAGTGGGTGAAAATGTCTGTGCATCTTATACAGCTATTGTTGCTGCAGTCCCGACCACCTGCCAGTCCGTTTTTGGGGCCTTTTCAGCCTGTTTTCCTGCCCTTTGGTCCAGTTTTTGGCGGGGGGGTTTTTTTCAGAAAAAGGGGCAAAAAAAATGGGCTCAAAATGGGGCACATGGAGGTGACAATAGGCAGTGATCAGCCACAACAATCCCAGCAGCCTGGAATAGCTGATTGTCAGTAGAGGCAAAAATAAAATTTATAGGTGCATCTTATACTCAGGGGGATCTTATACAGTACGCTGAAAAATACAGCATGTAAGTGAAAACTTCCCATCTATACTTTTGTTTTGGTGACAAAGTTCAGCACTCTTTTTTTTCGTTCTTTCTTTCTTTTCTTCCTATATCTATATACCTATTTTACACACATTAATAATTTTTATAAACAACTCAAAGAAGCAAACATACCTAATACTGCTTTTTCTCCCTATTTTTCACTTATGGAGAAATTTGCAGTGAATGTTTGCAGCATGGCAGGCTGGGTGGATTAAGAACAGGTTCCCTTGCCCCTATCAAATGGATGGGTCTGCCATGGAGAGCCCAATCAGAAAGCCATTATTACAAGCTCAATGTTCATAACCCCGGAATGCAAATTATATTTTAATCAACCAGGTGCACCATTATGTGAACATAGTAAGTGCTATTTATTTACATGAGCTTCTCCTCTTTGTTTTATTATTCCAACACAGAGAAATGAATTAAAATTGTCTGATCATTAAATTCTTTGTGGTTGCCTCAGGATACCAATGTTCATTAGAAAAAGAAGGAGATAGAAGAAGCTCCACAGTTGGTAGAATATTAAGGAATATATACATTTTTAATAGCCCCCTGCTAATGTACTTTTAGCCTACATTTGTAAATACATATGGCATTCTCTAATCAGGAAAGCAATGGGGGAAATGCCCATGGACCAAATGAATCCATCCACCAAGAAGCTTTTAATAAACTACATCTAAGCCTCACGAGTAACACTTGCTGCTTTTATAAATTTGTGATCCAGCAGAGCAGTGCTGCTAACTGCTTGTCTAATTCTATACCACCAGGAAAAAAGCAAAGCATTTGCCACCAGTTTTAAGTAGCACAACATTAAATCATTAAACATGTCCACTCAATCTTTCTTGCATGGCGATAGAAGAAGACATACACTTAAGTATGCTCTAGTTAACATTACCAAAATATTCTTGGTATTTTAAGTCTATGAATTCCATATTAAAGAGTTCTTAGTGACATGAAAAACTATATAAATGGTTGCTCAGAGGTTGTGACTGAAATCCAGGTTCAATTCCACTGTCCTGTCATAACTTGCCCATTCCTTAGATCCATGATTTATTGAAATGTCCACTAAATAATTCCAATGACTTGGAGCTTAACTTTCCATGTGCAAGCGGAAATAAATAGTTGGTGGTTCCTTGCACCATAAAATACACATTAGTTGAGTCTTTTTCTGAAACTGCTGGCTGGGATGGACCTGTTGGCTGTACAGGTAGTCCTCAACTTACAGTAGTTCATTTATTGATCATTCAAAGTTACAATGGCACTGAAAAAAGTGAGCATGTGATCCCCATGGTCACGCAATCAAACTTTAGATGCTTGGCAACTGACTCATGTTTATGAGTGGCAGTGTCCCACGGTCATGTGATCACCTTCTGCAGCCTTCTGATGAGCAAAGTCAATGGGAAAGCCAGATTGGCTTAACAACCATGTTAGTAAATCAACAACTGCAATGATTCCCTTGACAGCTGTTGTAAAATGGGGCAAAATATCTGTCTGGCTTAGCAACAGAAATGATGGCCTCAATTGTGGTTGTAAGCCGAGACCTGTCTGCAATTCCCTAGGAGCATCTACAACTGAAAGTTCTTTTGACCACTTTCTTAATAAGCATGTAAGGACAGACCCTAGACCAGTGATGGCAAACCTTTTAGAGACCTGCAAGTCTCTCTCTCCCTCCCTCCCTCCCTCTCTCTCTCTCTCTCTGTCTCTTGTTCTTGTAAGGGCAGCAAAGAGCCAAAGACCAGCTAGCTGACAGAGAGGCAGGGCATCACAATACTGGCAGTTCTGCAGGAGGCAAGATCTTTTTTTTTTGTGAGAAATTGCAATTGATTGACTGAACTTTTTTTTAGTACCACTAATTTCTGTTTTCCTGAAAGTAACAGTAAGAAATGTGATGGAGAAACATGGTGGAGCTGAGCTGGGTGACGGCGTGTGTGCCCACAGAGACGGCTCTGAGTGCCACCTCTAGCACACGTGCCATAGGTTCGCCAGCCTGTCAGTTTCACAACTCCTCAGTTCTTTTGCAAGTCTTCTGTTCACTCTCCGTTTTCTAATTCTGGGCCCAATCTTCAACTCTTTCTCCTCTGTCTAAACATATTGACATAGTAATGAGGGAAGAGAGCCACTGGAACTACCATCTGATTTATCAAAAGGTTTCATGTAAGTCAACATGGAGATTTACTTGGTCTGATTGATCTGATTTATATCTCATCTTTCTGTCCAACTGAGTAACTCAAGACAGCAAGCAACATATTTAAATCCAAAACGTTATTAATCTGGCATTTGTGACTATACAGGCACAGGATTGATTTTGCAGGAGGTTGAGGTTTTTTGAATGGAATTAATTAGATCTTTAGAATTAACAAGCAGAAGACATGAATTTTTTTTGCCCTCCAAATGTGATATTCTAATAAGCCCAAGTAATTATTCTGCTAGTTTTACTTTGGTTAAGAAAATAAAATAGCATACCATAAATATAGTTCCAAAGGACAGCTGTCAGATTTAAAGGTTCAGATTAAAAAAAAGTCATAAACTTTATTCATCACTCATATAGTCCTGAAATTTCAGTGCGCTAAATGTCTGAAGTGGAAGAGAATGAAGGCCAAAAGTCTAAAAGAAGTATGCATGCATAAAAAAGAGGTTGTCAGACCAATATGAGAATCTATCAAATCTGTTCATTCTTTATGTTGCAGAGTAATTGAATTCTAGCCCCAAAACATAGAATTTGCATGGTTTTTGGAGCATGAGTAAATATAAAAGTGATTTGCTTGTTCTTTAAAAACCAAAGTCTATATGTATGGTGCAGAAACACAGAAAGGGTTCCCCCCCCCCCTTTTAAAGAAATGTTACCAAATGATATATGTCTGGAAATGCTTCCACTACAACCATTACAAGTTCAGTTCTATCTTGTGACAAAAAGTTCCTTGCCCTGTTTGGAAGAAAATGTCCATTTTTGTCAAACCTCTGTATACAAATATGCTGATAAACTTTTTTTGGGGAGGGGAAGGGCTGGAATTACAGTGCATTTCCACTTCAGAATTTCTTATAAAGGGTAAGGTTGGTACAGGTAGTCCTCGGTTTACAACAATTCATTTAGCAACCGTTTCAAGTTACAACAGCACAGAAACAAATGACTTATAACTATTTTTCATCCTTACAACCATTGTGGCATCCTCATGGTCATGTGATCAAAATTCAGAATGCTTGGCAACTGACTCTGTTCTGTTTCAAACGCACAGACTGCTTATCACAGGTAGTTAAACTCCACAGAAAAGGGTATGATTATAGATTACTTTATTTGTCTTCAGGTATTCTCAATCAACAACTTACAGTTACTGAAGGGATTCTTCTGAGGTGTATACAGTCTGTTCATTTTCATATAGGTGAAAAGACATACTCTTTATGTGTTCTTGAGATAATAAATGGTCGCTGCCTTGAGGGGAAAGTCCCAACTAGATTACAATTTGAAAAGCCCCACTTGCCAATCAGAAACACCAATGCAATCACATGGCTCAAAACTACATTTCCCAGAAGTCAATCCCTGAAGGGGATAGTTCCTAATTGCTAAACTATTTACCCCAATCAGCACAGACTTGTACTTATGACAGTTGCAGAGTCCCATCATAAAGATCATGTGATCACGTTTTGCAACATTCTGACAAAAAAAATCAATGGGGAAGCCAGGTTCACTTAACAACCATGTTACTAACTTAACAACTGAAGTGATTCACTTTACAACTGTGGTAAGAAATGTTATAAAATGGGTCTAAACTCAGTTAATTAAACTGACTGTGGGTGCTTAGCAACATAAATATTGGGCTCAACATTTGTGGACCTCAATTGTGGTCATAAGTCAAGGACTACCTGTGCAGTGGAGCACTTCAAACGTAAAGTCAAAAAGTCCTGCTGGAGATAAGGGATGTTCACACAGTACCTCCCTGCAATTCCTGAAGCCAGCTGATTTCCTCAGAAACAAAAACTGTTTGATTTGAAGAATTCCAGACATGTTCCATATGATATTCCCATGTACTGTATGTAGTTTCCCTGACATGTACTCTGCACATTATGAAGCCCTTTTTGTTTTGAAATCAAAATGCCTCACAGCCCTAATGTGGATTACCACAGACATTTTGCAAGCTGAGATGGAGCAACCAGTGATAATCCCTTCCCACTTATATATATAGGAAATGCCTTTACCCATACTTAGCAGTCGAAACACAATTGTTGTACCTTAAATAAAATAAATCATTTCCTCTTTTGTCATGCCAACGGAGCTACCTAAAATTGGATGGATCAGAAAAGCCACAGACAGACCAAGAAGAAGAAAGGTAAGGCATGGCAAGGTATGGCAAAACATGTCAAGATATGTCAAGTCATATCAAGGAATAGCCTGGCATGGCAAGGCAAGGCAAGGCTTAACCTTGTCTAAGACAAGACAAGACTAAGCAAGCCAAGTCAAACCAAGCCAAGCCAAGCCAAGCCAAGCCAAGCCAAGCCAAGCCAAGCCAAGCCAAGCCAAGCCAAGCCAAGCCAAGCC
>JAEANM010012257.1:0-14893 GCA_017656035.1 Myanophis thanlyinensis | reverse complement strand
CGGCCGTTAAATATTAATTTAAAACCAATTTAAATAAATTAACTTTAAAATTCAGTTTACATAGTTAGAAAACCCCATTATCAAAAAGAACAGAATTATTTTGTTAGCAACATCCAGTTGGGATAGAAAGAAATGGTTGCTATTCAAATGTTCTGGACTTTAATGCCCATCAGTTACAACAAGCAGGGAAAGCAGCAGGAGACTGTGGGAGCTGTAATTCAAAACAACTGGAAGGTACCAAGGTTACCCTACTCCGATAAGAAAATTGCTAAGCTTCTTAATACTTATCAATCCTTATGTCGTGCCACAGGCATTTTGGCTAACAGGTTGATATTAGACTTTTGTGCCTCAAGAAACAAGCTATCAACAAAGTTTTATCAGCATTGCAATATTACTAAATAGTAAACACCCTTCTCTGGCTATATATGATAGCATATAAAACTGGAATTGAGATTTGTCCAACTGTTCCTTGTTCTTTTAGATTTTAGGATACAAGGAATTCCATGAAACTATTCCTGCAAAAATATAGAAAAAAAGGAGAATTGGGACTGTGGCACAAATCTAATTTTCATTTTAAGCACAATTTTAGAGATGCAAAACCATTGCTCTAGCTTGTCAGCCGGGGAAGGAGCGGTCAAAGGCATGATGGATCTCAAAAAAAGATAGTGTGATTAATTATAAACCAATCTGGAGAGAAGCTGTGGCAGAAAGGTTACCCTAAGGCTAGAACTCTTCAGTTCAAATTAAGAACTTTTAAAATTACTTCTATCAACCATTAAAGCAGAAAGTGGGGAATTCAGGAATACCTGCTCTATAGTTGCTTTGCTCATTTTGCTAGGATCCTTCTTTAAGGGATTTTAAAGTTCCTAAATAGCTGCATGGCATTGCACATGGTTGTATAATTAAATTGCTGACCAAGTATTCTAAAACACACACTACCAAAGTCATTTCTGGCACAACTTTCTCTTTTTAAACTTTCTCTTAATGGATAAATCTTCAAAGCAGGAGGGTAATATGAAAAGTACAGGTAGAGAGAAATATACTGCATGTAATATTCTAGATAAATGGAAAGCATTGAAGTACATCTACAGAAAAATAGGAATCTGCCTTATACTAGATCAGACTCTGTGTCTTCATAATATATAGAGTCAAAGCAAATATGCTTCATTTTCATTTAATGAGCTATGAAACCAGGCTTTATGGCTCAAACCATGATTAATAGTTGAACATGCTCTGCAAACCCATGAAGTTTTAGTTAATTCAATAAACATGTGGTTAAGCAAGCTTAGTTTACTGCAGTGTGAGAATATTATCTATTTATTCATCTAGTCCAACACTGTCTGACAATACCTCTCCAGAGCTATTGTGCAAGTAGCCTTCAGCTTCCAAATCTTTGCCATTGGAAATACCAGATATCAAATCTTGAGCTTTCTGTATACTGGACTATAGAAAGACAGCCATATTATTCTTTGGTAGCCAAAAACCAGGAGGACTGTGGTTTATTTATTTATTTAATCAATCAAATTTATATACCACCCCCTCTCCCTAAGGACTGCACCTTTCCTGACTAACGAATTATAATAAAAGGCATAAGCTTTTGTGAGCTACAGCTCACTGCATCAGATGCAAGGGAAATGCTACATTGATGTAAGATTTATACTGGGATGAGATCTGTGGAGGAAGTAAGCTCTTGCTGTTTTAGTACAACTTGTTAGTCTAAATGTGCAAGCAGACTATTGTGGAGTTATATAATTTCTAAAAATATAAAAAATAAAAAGGTAAAGGTAAAAGATTTATTCAACTTGAACATGATTTCTAAAAACTCTATAGACATGTCTGTGTAGATTCCCCCCCCCCCCCTGCACAGTACCGTGTACTTAAAAAAATGGTTATGGATAAATAATTTTGATTGGCAAGCCAATCTGCCTAAATATATTCATTTCAAAATCCGCCTCCCTGTTTGCCAGTCCTTAAAGCACTGGTGCAGCAGCAATCACATTAGAAGCTTGCTGACAGCATAATGAAAAATGATATAATCTTTACTTATTAAAGCTATACTCCACAAATCTCACCACATGACAGGTTAAATTTATCAAGGACCCTCATGGGAACCGATTAGGAGCAAATGAACATTGTGTTCATTGTTGGGATGTTCTTTGGTATTGCTCAGTTGTAACCTCACTGCTCTGACAGGTAGCTTTTGCATCTTGATTAATATTGATGATAGTCCCTCTTCTGCAAGAAGAAGAACTTTTGAAGAATTGTTTAGCTGTGCTTAGGATGAGTAAGTAGTCTGGCTGTGTTGCCAGCTCTCAAAGTGTGCTTTTTAAGACAATAATATTAGCAAAATTTTCTGCCCCAGTTACTATGCTTTTAAACTTTTTTTATTATTATTTTAACTTGCACTCATTATTTTATTTTCCACTATGTGGCACATCATCAAGATATGTTAATTAGAATATTAGAGAAAATCCCATATCCTTTGAAGTTTACCTCTCATAGTGAGTGACACTGAGGATGGATGGGATTAGGAATGAGCATATCAGAGGGACAGCTCAGGTTGGTTGTTTTGGGGATAAGGTCAGAGAGGCCAGATTGAGATGGTTTGGACATGTGCAGAGGAGTGATAGTGGTTATATTGGTAGAAGGATGTTGGAGATGGAGCTGCCAGACAAGAGGTCAAGGGGAAGAGGAGATATATGGATGTGCTAAAGGAGGACATTAAGTTCATTAGGGCAATAGTAGAGGATGCCGGAGCATAGGTGGAAAAAAATGATTTCCCCCTGTAACCTCACTGTTCCACTTCCCTCCCTGTCATTCACACAAATGTATTCTGTCTTACTATAACTGACCTTCATTCCTCTTCTTTCTAGAACATACCTCCACCTTTCCAGGTGTTCCTCCACCTGCTCTCTGCTCTCACTACAGATCACAATGCTATCTGCAAACATCATTGTCCATGGGGATTTCTGTCTGACCTCATCTGTCAACCTGTCCATCACCATAGCAAACAAGAAGGGACTCAGAGCCGATCCTTGATGTAACCTCATCTCCACCTTGAACTCCTCTGTCTGACCTACAGCACATCTCACTACAGTTGTACTCCTCTCATACATATCCTGAACTACTCTGATGTAGTTCTCTGTCACTCCTGACATCCTCATACAGTACCATAGTCCTCAATTGGCACACTTTCTCTAAATCCACAAACACACAATGCAACTCCTTCTGACTATCTACATATGTCTCTATTAAGATTCTCATGGCAAAAAAATTGCATCCTTAGTGCTCTTTCTGGGCATGAAGCCATACTGCTGCTAACAGACATCTATTTCCTTTCTCAGACTAGCTTCCACTACTCTTTTCCATAGCTTGTGTGGCTCATCAACTTTATACCTCTGTAGTTACTATAACTCTGTACATCACCCTTATTCTTAAAGATCGGCACTAGAATGCTTCTCCTCCATTCCTCAGGCATCTTCTCACTCTCTAAAATCCTGTTGAACAAACTAGATAGAAACTTCACTGCTGTCTCTCCTAGACACTTCCACACCTCCACAGGTATGTCATCCAGACCAACAACCTTTCCACTCTTCATTCTCCTTAGAGCCTTTCTCACCTGATTCCTTTCAAATCTTTGCTACTTCCTGCTCTACAATATTCCCCTCTTCCCCTCTTCTTTCCCTCTCATTTTCCTCATTCATCAATTCCTCAAAATACTCCTTCCATCTTCTCTACACACTCTCCTCACTTTTTAGCACCTTTTCACCTCTGTCTTTAATCATCTTTATCTGTTGCATATTCTTCCCCTCTCTAGTTCTCTGTCTTGCTAATCTGTGCAAGTCCTTCTCACCTTCCCTTGTGTATAACCTGGCATACAACTCATCATATGCTTTCTGTTTGACCATTTCCACCACCCTCTTTACTGTACACTGTGATTTTTGTAATCTTCAGACCCACTTCTTTTTAGCTAGCTCTCTTCCTCTGGGTGCTATCCTGTACTTCCACATTCCACCACCATGTTTCCTTATCTTCTTTCCTCCTTCCAGATGACACACCTTGCAGCTTCCTACCTGTCTCCCTGATCACTTCTGCTGTAGTTTGCCAGTCATCTGGGAGTTCTTCCTGACCACCCAAAGCCTGCCTCAACTTCTGTCTGAATTCCTTACAATATTGTTCCTTTTGCAACTTTCACCACTTGGTCTTCTTCTCTATCTTTCCTCTTCGTCCTGACAGTCATCCATACCGTCATCCATACCGTCATATGGACAGTCAGCCATCCGTCATTCATATAATGAAAATTCAGATGTCTCATATATTCTGTTTAGGAATTTGGAACCATTTCCAGAAAATTTATATTCTCTCCTGAATAGGAAGATGCAAAAGCAAATAATTTGCCCCCGCAAGATTAATCATGTTATCTTTTAGAAAATAATTTCCTATAATACATGCCAACATAGACACTTTATTCTCTGGCATTTTATTTGTTTTGACAGGATAAGTTGTCATCTGTTTTTTCCTAATTAATATATCAAAGCAAACTACATTGAGACCATCTTTAGGATTCTGTATATAGAAAGAAAAAACTTTCTCCCATTCCCCACAAAATAGTATTCGGCAATTTTTCTAGTATTTATAGCCAAAATAAGTCATTTCTTCTTAATGATGGTTCTTTGCATGGCTTGATGGCATAAAAGAGGGAAGCATGTTTTTGGCACCCTAAATATTTTAAAGTATGCAATTTAGTTTGAAGCAAGATGAAAGCCTGATTCATATAACTAATCCAGAATCTGCTTCCACACAGGAAGATACTCAGTCTTTCAACTGTACCAGAGAGGAAAAAGACATGCTATAATTTGCATTAATACCTCTTACGCTATGTAATCTAAATAACCAATAGCAGAGGGGGAAAATAAATAAAAGGGAAAATAGGAAAACAAAAAATCACACCTTCTAACATTACTCCTAATTATTAGAGAGTTCTTAGAATAAGACATTTATTTCTACCTAGTTTACATCAAATGTGATTCCAAAGAACATGCCCTTTAATTATTTTCTCCATGTGTGAAATTTCCAATTAAATAAAAGCAATAGATTTCAACAGAAAAATCACATTTTACAGTACTGCATTTGAAGATGCCAAATAATTGCTTGTATTATTCAGAATTGTCTAGCAAGGAAGGCTGGCGGTTGTCTAATGGGGTGATTGGGAGGGTCTTGGGGTGCTTACAATATAAGTCAAACTGAAATACCTTTTTTCAGAATCCTGTCACCCTTCAGCACTATCTTCCCATCTAATTGAGAAATGACCCTGAAGTCTTTCATGTGCACAGGCTGAAGATTAAGTTTAAAAACACCATTACCACTAGCTGACAGTGCCACCAAAAGCAAGCTGATAAAAAATGAAGTGAGCAACATCCTGAAGCCATATATGCAAATCAAAGTAATTTAAGTATGAAATGTACTGAATTCCTCATTTCCAAACAAATATATCGCTGCTTTGAACAAGTGCTTTGGGCTCCAGATCTTCCTGTTTTCCTACTATAGTATAGCATCTCTGTATAGTCTGTATATAGCATCTCATTAAATGAGTCAATATCAGCATAATAAACTTCACCTGGATCATGACATAAATAAAGTATAACAAGGCCAAAATATGAGAATTTTGGGAAAAGACATTGCATTCAAGTAGTTGTAATATAATTTGCATGCCATTTATTTTCTTCGGTATAGAGGCTGCAGGTATGCTTGTGAACTTGGAATTCCAAATTTGTATTTTGTGCTTGCCATTTGTTTGTGGAAAAAGGAAGTACTTTGTCTTTTAGACTACAATAAAAAAAATTATCCACTCTGATATATTTTATGTGCAGTGGCATAGCATTTAACATGCTGGGCAGCAGTTAAAGATGCTGGGCTTGTCAACTGGAAAGCTGGAAGCCCAGGTTTGAGACCAGAGTGCCATGTGAAAAGTTGAGCTCCAGTCCTCACCCCAGCTCCTGCCAATCTAGAAGTTTGAAAGCATGCAAATGTGAGTAGATAAATAAGTACCATTTCAGTGAAAAGGTACAGTGTTCCATGATGTCATGCTGGCCACATGAGTGTGGGAATGTCTTCAGACAATACTGGCTCAATAGCCATGAAATAGAGATGAGCAGCACCCCCTAGAGTTGGCACCAACTAGCAGAAAATCCACAGAGACTCATATACATTTCTATATCCACACTTCATTCACTTTTCTTTTTTCCACAACCCATTGAGGCATATGTGCCTCCTAACTTCCTTGTGTTCCAGTCAGTCCAGAGATAAAGACAGGTGAGGATCCATGGAACATGTCCTTGGTTAATGTAGAAAAATGAAATTTATTAGTGGACATCCTCATTTACTTTTGATGGGGATATAAATTCATGTTTTATTCAATAGTGAAAAGTCCATTGGAATATAATTTCTGTTAATTTACAAATCTTTATTAATTACAATGTCATCAGCATTAGACATACACATGAACATGTAGATTCTTATTGAAGCTCATTTGCCCTAAACAACCTGGCTAAGGAATAGACAGGTTTTGGGGAAATTGGAATGTGTACTAATTGGGGAACATCTGACTGAGACCCATGTGGCTTTTTTATCCTTTTCCAGAAACTTCTATCATATATTCCTTTCCATATCACCTTAGCCTTTCTTGAACCTGTAAGCTGGTGGGTCTGATATGACTTGCTGTGTGACAGTAAATTATTAGCTTTGTTGTCTCTGGTTGTTGTCTTCTGATCTTGACTGGTTGTTTCTTTAGGACCTGTTTACCTGAAGAGTGGTATCCAGATATGGTCTGGTGGCATTCTTGTTTTTTGCCCATTTTTGTGTCTTCATTTTTTTTTTTTTCAGATTCAAATTCTATTCAACTACTCAGCCAGTGTTATATTTTTCGTTACACATGTATTTGTGAAATCATTCAGATATCCAGTGAGGATAGGAAGGGTGTTTTACAAAGATCATTATAATCAATGACAAAAAAATTCACTGAATCCTGAAGTATCAGGAAAATATATTTGTGTTCTTTTTAGTTTAATAATTAAAATGCATGAATTAATTGATTCAGTTGATTCAATTGATTCACTTCAAATCAAACCCATCCAATCAAATCAAATCAAACCTTTATCATCAAAGTACAACATGTGTACAATGAGATTGACTGAACTTCCCTCCATGCAACCCCCTCAACCCCCCTGACCCATATACAACCCACAGTGAAAAGACAGAAAAACCTGAACCCAGTGAATCCTATTAACACTCAATCCTTCTACACCATGTGATATTATTGCCCATCACACCAGCAAGTCCATTGTTCTGTTCTTATAGAGTTATTTCCCATTCAGATGTCTGACAGCCCACAGATAAAACTGTTCTTCAGCCTGTTTGTGTGGTTGTCTATGTTCCTATTTCTCCTTCCCAATGGCAGGAGGGTAAAGAAGGGCTGACCAGGGCGTGTGTCGTCCCTGGACATTTTCTTCACTTTTCTAAGGCAGTGAGTCCTGGTGATGTTGTCTGGTGGTATCAGGGGACAACACAATGTTTTCTGCTGTGCTCACCACCCTCTGTAATGTCTTTCTATCCACGGCTGTTTCTATCCACACCATGATGCAATGGGTGAAGATGTTTTCTATTGTGATTTAGTTGATTCAATTGATTCAGTTAAATACTTTTTCCCTTATAAACTACATTGCAAATTTCAGGAAAAAATAAACTAAAAATTGAAGGATAACTTCTGTGTTTTTGTAGTAGTAGTAGTAGTAGTAGTTTTTGCATTGACCAGAAACATATATTTGTAGGAACTGCTTAAGTTTGCATTACATTTAAATGGAAGGATATCTCCATCTGAATGATCAAAACATCAATAGTTCCATTTTTAAAGAAAACTTTACCTGTTATATCACTTAGGATTCTAGAAATTTTACACATGCTAAGCATGGTAAGCAAAATCACTATTTTCACTCCATTCCATATTCTGTGCTTGTTATTTTTAAATTGATGTTTTTGTACTCATCATTCAAATCTGCAGATAAAAGCCACTTTCCAATGAGACAACAAGCACAGTAAGACACATAGTTAAAAGCTCTTTGGTGTTGCAAGCAAAAACAATTTCCCTCACCAAATAGTTGGAGAAAGGGTGCGGGGAGAGACCCTGATTATTTCTGAGTTTGAACATATTGTTGATATCAGCAAAAAAACTAAACCACAAAACCAACTTAAAATAATAAAGCCCAACACTTCTCTGCAGGCATTATTTTTAGGGAATATTCTTAGAGAATTCTGACAGTTGTAAATCAGCATGTTTAGAAGAAGTTTACTTCAAGAAGGCTTCTACACAGAGAGGATATTGATGAAATTTGCAGTGGATATGTGCTGTAGGATTGCACTCCTCTAGATGCAGACTGTCTTCAAATCATTACAATTGCATAACTCCTGGTGAGTACTAGGGGCAGCAGGGAGGAATGTTGAAGACAAAAAGGTACCCATTCATCTTTGATAGTCATTTCATAAACTCTGAATCCAGAAGTATTCAATTTCAAGTCATTCTTATACAGGCAGTCCATGACCTACAACCACAACTGAGCCGGAAACTTCTGTGGCTAACCAAGACTGAAGAATTAAATGAATTTTGTCCCATTTTGCAACTTTTCTTACCACAATTATTAAGGAAATCACTATAGTTGATTAGTTGGTAACACAATTGTTAAGTGAATCTGGCTTCCCCATTGACTTTGCTCATCAGAAGCTTGCAAAAGGTGTTCACGTGACCTTGGTACACTGCAACCAGTAGTGGGCATCACATAATTTAACAACCTTTGCCTAGCGCCAGAATCTAAAATGTGAGTGCAAGTGGCTTCCAGGCCCATGGCGATATCATGCACATGGCTTCCATCACACGATGAGGCTCGGCAGTTTTTCAGGCTCTGCTCTGGATTCAGCACCTTACCTTCTGGCAAGGCATGGAAATCAGTTGGGCTGTGTGGGAAGGGCAAACAAGACAAGAGTGAGATATATAAGTTGGGGTAGGGCAGTGGCAGGTGAACAGGCCCAGATGTTAGTGTGATTTTCCAGTTCTCTGAACTGCACAGAATTGGAACAACTGGTTCGGTCTGAGCAAGCAGCAGCCCACCTCTGACTGCAATTGTCATAAATATGAGTCAGTTGCCAAGCGTATGGATTTTGATCATGTGATCATGGAGTACTGCAACAGTTGTAAGTGTGAAAAATGGTCACAAGCCTTTTTTTCAGAATCATGCAAACAGTCACTAAATTAACTGTTGTAAGTTGAGGGCTATCTGTAAGTGGTTATTTACTAAAAAGCTCAGCCAAGTTCTCCTTGTTTTGGGATCTGCTGAGAGATAGCTAAATTAAGAACTGACCCAGTTATCTCCCTAATCACCAGCTAAGTGACTGATGTGGTGTAGAACTAGTTCAAGCTTCTTAGAAGATGAGTCCCTTATTGCAGACTGCTCTGCATGAATACATGAAAAAAATATTGTCACTGAGAAGTATGAGGGTTGAATTTTAGGAGGACAACAAATGGCAAAGAAATTATCTGTGGGTTTTTTTTTGAGAAGTCAGTGATGTGTACTGTAAGAAAATCTCACAGTGCAAATTTATATTCAAGAGGATGAACTACTAAACTATTATCTGTTTCTTGGGTAGTTAATAAATCTGAGATTGGTATGGAATGGTCTGTGTCTTGCTAATAGATGGCTAATTGATTACATCACCCATACTGGACTGAAATTGGTTTGTCAATATTTTCACCAGCAGATGGTGAATCAGTCAGAAAATCAACATTGAACCAACTTCAGGCATTTTCATAGCTGATTCAGCATTCTTCCTCCCCCACATCCTCTATTTCAATAATCATTGGGAGTCAGGGTAGGGTGCCAGTCCATCTTTTGAAAAGTCAATCAATCCAGGGGCCTCCCATCTCTTTTCCATAGAACTTTCCTAAATAAATAATATTCCAAAGGATCATATTCTGTCAACCTGCAATCATTCTTCCTATGTGGGAAAATCACCTATAGAGGAGCTACAGGTGGTTCACAGCTGCTCTAAACTTTGAATTCTTTTCTCCTGAACTTAACAGAGAGAAGTCAGCCCAATCTTTTATTTTCAAAGAAACAATGCTTCCCGTAGCCTCAGGGTAATTCATCATTTTAAGTAGTGATTTTCTTGTCTTTTTTTTCTTGCTTCTATATCTTGCTTCTATATCTAACTTTTTTTTAAGCATCTCTCACTCTAGAAAACCAAACAAAGAAAAAGAGATGAAGGGGAGTGGTTCTGATCAATTTGTAGACTGCAGCATTAAGGTAAATCATGGGGCCTGTAAATTATCCAAGTATCAGGAGAGTTAGAAGAATGATTCCCAGGATTTTTTTTTAATCACTGTAATTAAAACTCTTTTTTTTTATTTTATGTCTCTAATCAAGGTTCAGTACTACCCAGCAATTATTTATATACTCCACTGACACCTTATTAGAATCCCATATCTTTTCTCTGGGGTTTGTGGGATCTTTTTCTACAATGTGTTTCTTTACATTGTATTTGTATGAGTATAGGTCTCTTTCTGGGTTTGCATTCAATGGGTGGAAAGAAAATATTTTTCCTTCTTTAAAAGAAAAAAAAAAGATTTTGGAGAGTCAGTTTGGTTTTGTGATTAAAGCAATAGAATTAGAGCATGAGTTTTAGTCTGACTTCAGCCATGAAAAGCTGGACCTGTGACTTTGGGCCATTCACTCTCTCTCAGCTCAATCTACCTCACAGGGTTGTAATTGTGAAGAAAATAGAAGGAGGGATGGGATACGTGGATGTGCCACCTTGAGTTACTATTTGTAACAATAAAGACAGGATATACATACATGAAAACATATATATATAAATAGTAAAGCATATTTCTTTTCTCAACCTTAGAAGCTGCATCTTAAAGTGAGTGTCATTTCACTGTAGATACTTCTGGGTTGTGTAGAAAGTCAGCACCCATACACACTCCAAGAGAATGAAATATTTTGGGAATATTAAAAAGGCAGGATAGAATATTTTCCCTAAAGGAGAAATGGGAAAAAAAATCTTAAGGGAGGCAGAAACCAGCCTCAGTGTCCCTATCCCAAGCAGAAACTGAGGAAGCCAGCTTTTAGAAATGCAGATTTGGTAATCCATTCAGAAAGACTTGATCAGAGAGAAACTTCAGCTAAGCAACAAGCCAAAGGTCGACAAATTAGCTCAATCACCAAGGATTTGCTATTTCCCTTCTGGCTATAGAGATGGAGGTCTTTCCTTTCACCTAATAGCATTAATGTATTTGAATATACTATATTTTTTGTTCCATAAGACACACTTTTTTGTCTCCCAAAAGTGGGTGGAAATGTCTCTGCGTCTTATGGAGCAAACATTCTGAAGCCCTGCCCACTTCATGTGGGGTCCACAGACACTGAAAATAGGGCACGTGGAGGCTGAAAATGGGGCACGCCGAGGCCAAGAATGGAATGCGCAGAAGACAAAAATGGTATGTGCAGAAAAAGCCAAAAACGGGGCATGCAGAGGCAAAAAATGGGAGTGCGTCTTATGGTCAGATGTGTCTTATGGAGTGACAAATATGGTAATGGGGATTGTTTCCGTTTTCCAGTTATGCCAAAACTGTCCAGTACTGTTTTTACTCCTAACAGGGAATATTGCATATTCCACAGCTATGGCCAAGGCTAGTTACTTACTCTATATCTTCACTTTTTAAATAAACCATGTTATGCAAAAGCTTTGATTGGCCAAAGCCATAATAGACCATATCAATGGGTCCAATTGGTGATGGCTATGCCATGTGAAAGTTTGCAACCTGGAATGTAAAAGGAAATTGCATGTAAGAGGAATGTATTAATGATTGAAATTAAATATATTTTTTAAAGGTTTGTTGCAGGCCTTTGAAAATTAGAGAAGGATGTATACATCTGAATGAAGGTAGGCTGATCTTGTGGAATATAGTTGACAGAATGGATGGAGGAAAGTTTTGGTTTAATTGTTAATGAATTGGGCAAAACATATCTCAAAAAGCATGGACTTAACTGCCATAAGAATAGCAATAGTAATAACACTTAGACTTATATACCACTTCACAGTGCTTTATAGCCCTCTCTAAGCAGTTTATAGAGCCAGCAAATTGTCCCTAACAATGTGGGTCCTCATTTTACCAACCTTGGAAGGATGGAAGGCTGAGTCAACCTTGAGCCTGGTGAGAATTGCACTGCCAAACTGCTAGCAATGGGAAGTCAGCAGAAGCAACCTGCAGTACTGCATTCTAACAACTGCATTACCATGGCTCCTTTCCATAGGAAAGTAAGAATTCACAGATTAGAGATAATTGTATGTTAAGTTCCATGGAATTGTGATAATGGAAGAATTGAGAGCCAGTTTGATGCCATGGTTGCTAGCCTGGAAACCAGGATATGGTGTGTTCTAGTCCTGCTTTGGCTCTGAAAGCCAGCTGTGTGATCTTGTACCAGGTACTCTCTCTCTGCCCAACCCATTTCACTGGAGCATTGTGGAGCGGGGGAAAGGAGAAGGAGGGAGTATTATGTTTGTTCACCATCTTAGGTTGCTAATAAAATAATAAAGAAAGGATAAAATTCTAATAAATACATAATAACATTAATTTCAAGAAAATGTAGAGGTGAATTATGCAATATTTTGAAAATGGGAGATGAGTTATCTAACCTGAAACAATGCATGAAAATAAAAGAAGCAGCCATGTGGGGGGAAGGGGGAGTATTGGTCTATTTGGAGAGCCAGGGATGATTGAAAATGATACCTACCCTGTGAGTATTGCCTAGAAGAGGGTCTATTTCAGAGGTGAAATTCAACAGGTTTGCTAGAACTGGTAGTAAATTTTCTAAACAGTTCAGAGAACCAGTTTTTAGAAGAAATCTCCTTTTATTTTTTTTCTACTTTACAGGGTTAATCCTGTAAGGAAGGCAGGAAAGAAACATCCTGGTGTTGTTTCTAGCCTGATCTTTATTGCCCTGCTTGCAGGAACTGCCCACCCAGTCACATGACCCCCCCCCAGCCACACCCACCAAGCCACATCCACAGAACTGGTAGTAAAAAAATTGAATTCCACCACTGGGGTCAATCTCTTCTCCACAGCCTCAAAGGCAGGACAAGAAGCAACAGATGGAAACTAAAGTAATAAAGGAGAGACCTAACAGAGAACTAAGGAGGAATTTCCTTACAGTTGCATTGTAGAGGTAGAGGTTTTGCAATATTATGATGCACATTTTATCTCCCTTCCCTGTTCATTCATCAATTGGATTAAATGATTTAATTTTCTGAGTTCAGAAAGCTCATAAGCTGCCTAACAGCTATCAGAAGAAACAGAAATCTTTGTTTATTATATATATAGTAACTGACAAATAACAAACTTCATTCCATTTGCTCTGATGAAGGGGACGAGTGAGTCTCCGAAACGTTAGCTTTAATAAATCATGGTCCATGACAGTGTTTCATCTCCTATATATATTACTACCAAACCTGCCTTCCATTGAGGGCCTGTATACTTCATGAGTTAAAAAGAGGGCTGTGAAAATATTTAAGGACCAGTCACATCCTGGACATAAACTGTTTCAACTCCTACCCTCACAAACGATGCTATAAGGCACTGCACACCAGAACAACTAGACACAAGGACAGCTTTTTCCCAAGCGCCATCAGTCTGTTAAACAAATAATTCCCTCAACACTGTCAAACTATTTATTAAGCCTGCATTACTATTATTCTCATCGTTCCATCACCCACCCACCCCACTATGACTATAACTTGTTGTTTGTATCCTTACAATTTATATTGATTATTGTCTCCTGGTATGATTTGATTGCTTATTTGTACCCCATGACTATCATTAAGTGTTGTATCCTATGATTCCTGCCGTATGTACCGTTTTCTTTAATGTACACTAAGAGCCATGCACCAGACAAATTCCTTGTGTGTCCAATCACACTTGGCCAATAAAGAATTCTATAAATAATTTTATATATATGAGTGTATTTCTTTGTGCAGGGAACCATGGAAAACCTACACATCAGTTTCTAAGAATGTTCATGCATACACGTCTTCTTATAAGTTATGTGTTTATTCATACCTCTACCCATCGGTCAATGCAACTCTTAGCAGTAAACAAAAAAAAAAAAGACAATATAGGGTTCAATTTAAAGAGCCAAGTTAAACCTACTTTAAAGAAAGATCTCATGAGTGTGTCCATATGCACAGGCCAAGCTTCATTAACATTCTGGCTCCAGTGTCTAGGGAAGAAGCCAAGTCTTTAGGGCTTTCCGGAGGAGGTGGGAGGGAGACAGACAGACACTCTCACCAACATTGACAGGACAAGCCATTTGTACATAAACTGAGAGCAAATCCCACTTCCTTCTAGCACTGATGATGTTACCTAGTTGGGTAATGAAACATCTGCAAGAAAACAACCAAGCTCAGAGAGCACCAAGGACCCCACATGTCAACCCTGAGCTGGAAATATTCTCCTTTACCAAAGGCTGTTTCATTTTGACTCCAGGATGTTCCTTTTCTTACATTACTTCATGGCTGGATCATGGCATTCCTTTGAAACAGGACACAATCCCTCAAACAGAGCAATCGTGAATTTAAAATGATTTGCTTTCCCCCTGACTTTTTTTTTAATGTTTATTGGGAAGAAAGCCAACCTTTTAAAGATGAACATGCCTTTAATTAATGATGGTCTGAAAAGTCAATGCATTCTGGTTCCAAACTCACTGAAATTATATTTTGGCCAGGAGTCTCTAGCAGATTGAGAGAGCAATCCCGAAGATAGATAGACAGACAGATGACAGACAGATAGATA
>JAEANM010012256.1:0-14893 GCA_017656035.1 Myanophis thanlyinensis | reverse complement strand
AATCATCCGAAGAACCAAATCTTCCTTTCTTATGTATAGCACAAGGTGGAATATTGTTTATTATTCTATGTATTGTTTTAAATGTTTAAAATTCAATAAAAATTAAAAAAAAATTATTTGGGGTGATTGACCAGTTGGCGTTCCTGCAGGAACATTATGGGGTAATGGGGCTCTGTGGGGGAACCGCTAAACCCAGCTAATACCTGCTTGCCAGGAGATCCTATGGGGCCAAAGCCATCCTGGAAAGGTGATGAAGAAAGGAGGGATGCTTTGTAGATTGCAAAGAAACAGCAATTTCCTCGTCTGATCCAAATAAAACTTTCCTGATCAGCAGCAGAGACAATGGCCATTTTGGCAAGACCAAAGCTGTGACAACTGGGACAAGAAGAAAATGTGCTGGAGCGATTTGTGGGCAGTAGATTGAAACTGGGTGAGACAATTTTCAACTTCTATATTATTTAAACCCAAATAAAAGAATTATTAAAAAAAATATTCTTCAAAATGTTAAGAAAGAGGTGATTTATTACATAAAGATTACAGCCCTAAAAGTGAAACAAATGGGAAAGGGAAGACTGTGAAGCTTTAAAATAGAAAAGGACTGGACTGGAACTGTAAGGAGCATGAAAAGAGATTTAATTTGTGGATAATATTGCTTGATTATTGCAATAATTTGTATAAAGAAAGAGGAACTCTGTATTTTATTTCTTATATCCTCCCCAACCAGTTTTGCTGTGTTTAAAGCTGGATTTTAGAGCCGGGGTGCCATCTACTGGTCAATGATGATATTGTATTAGTGCTTTGTGAGAATAACCTTGGAAAGTAAGAATTAATTATTTGATATTATTGGATAATACAAGAATAAGAAGAAGAGAAGAAAAAAAAGAAGTGAAAGGTAAACCTGGAAGGCCTTTTTATTTTGGTTTCATATCTACTGGAATTTTGGCTGCTTAGAAGTATTAGTGAGCTGTTTGAAGATTTTTTTAAGGCAAGGTGGATTACAATTAAAAAGAAACTTATTTGAAATTGGATATCTAACTTTGTAGACTAAAGATATTTGGGGAAATTTGGTGGGCAAATATGGAGATCATATATGGGCAATATTAAGATCATTTGACAAAGCATTCTACAGGTAAAAAAGAAAGAAGAAAAATTGAATAAGACTTAAACATTTGGAAAACTCAGAGGTGCAAATTATAAAATTTTAAGGACTATAAATTTAGGGGATTTTGAGGAATATATTTTTACTGCCTTTCTAGGGGCACATGATCTTTCCTTAAATCTGGATGATTATCTTAGGATACCTTGTGAGGTGAGTGAGACCAGCTAGTATCTTTAAGTGGTGCAAATGGATCTAATGATTGCTTCTCCTGGGTGCTTTGTCAGTTCACTGAGCACAGGACTCTAAGGAGATTCTTCAGTCATCCAGATCATGGTTGTCCCAAAGGTGTTTTTTTCAAGAGGCAATTGGACTTCCTTAGTTTCCAGAAAGTCCAGTTGCCTTTTGAAAAAGCATCTTTAGGATAGGAGTCTCTTGTGTTGCTTTGGAGTGGCCAAGGCACATGATTGCTCACTGATAATAAATGGATCCGCATTTCAGTTTGTTTTCTCTCATGATAATATGGCATAATAACATGGCACCAATTGTAGAAAGTTAGCACCCACCTCTCTCCTAGAAGAATGGAATATTTTGAGAAATATTTAAAAGGAAAAATATATTTCCCTGGATGAGAAATGTAGAAACATGTTTTCTTAGAGCGAGAAAGCAGACCCCACTTTCCTTAATAGCCCACAGAAGATGTCAGCACTTAAGAGACAGCAAAAGCAATAGCATTTAGATTTATATACCACTTTATAGTGCTTTCCAGCTGTCTCTAAGCGGTTTACAGAATCCTCAGTTTACCCACCTTGGAAGGGTGGAAGGCTGAGTCAACTTTGAGGCTGGTGGGATTTGAACTGGCAGACAGCAGAAGTACTGCAGTACTGCACTCTAATCACTGGCCACAGAATATAGCTATATAGATAGCTATATTCAAGGCAAAAATTCCCTGCAGCAAAGTCTGAGCAAAGAGAATGAGATTAGCCTTCACTCAAGATGTTAATTTGTCTCTTTAGCTCAGCATTTTGTAGTCCAAATATACCCACCCACTTTCTGGAGATCTTTCTGGAGGTCTTTCTGGACCTCTTTGCTAAAGTGTTTTATTTTATGAGCAAGAGTTGGCTGAGAATAGTTATAGTTGCATTTTAACTTTTTAATTTCTCAAGGTACTCTGGCACTCTAACTGATTTGTAATTTGCAGGTATTGTCAGTGTATTTGGTTCATAGACTGAAAGAGGCATAATAACAAGGTCAGCCAATGGGAACTATTTGGAAACTGAAACAGTATTTGCTGGAGACAGCAAGGAGCCTGGGCATGGTTTAGCTTAACTGCCCTGTATATTCTCTTTGTCTGTACTAAATGCAGCATGCTGTGCGCTGCTCTAAAACTGAAATTCCTCCCCTCTGCTTGTGTTTTACTTGCTACTTCTCTCTACCATGTTGAAAGAGCTTTTGGTTTTGTATACTTACTTCATGTTATAGTATATAAAGAGAAGTTTCTTATATATAATGGAATCATACTAAACCAGTTACTTGTGTGTGTTTCTGAAGGTGATTGCTGCCGCAAACTCTGACAGATTATGGGCTCTGAGCACACAAAGGCTGAATTGTAATTAAGCTGAAGAGACTGCCTATGTTAAATAAGAGGACAAGGCAGAGAAAAGCTTGCAGATGGCTGTTGAATTCAAGGAGAGCTCTCTGCCTCAGTTGGGATAGAAGAACTATATTGTTTGTGCTGCAAACATGGAATGTTTCCTGAAGGCTAAGGAGTGCTGGGATATTGTTGTTAATCCACTCCAGAGGCCATTAGCAACTGCAGAGCAAAGACAGCATGATAAGGCACTGATCTACATAATCTTAAATTTAGAAGATGAATAATTTTTGAACATGACTTATTTAAAAATTGCCAATGAAATTTGGCTGCACTTGAGTAATGTGCATATGACTGTGTCAGCATGCAATATTGTACAATTATCCAAGCAATTATACAGAGCCCAGCTGGAAGCACATGCATCTGTGAAGAGATATTTGGAAAACCTGCAAATTCTATTTGTTCAGTTATAACAATGTGGGATGCAGATTCCTGAATCTCAGAAAGTACTGTTGGTGTTACATTGTCTGGATGAAACCTGGGACATTGTTTTAGCAGTGTTTGAGTGCAAACAAGAGCAGGAATTATGTTTGGAGGACTTAAAGGCTTGTTTGATGCTGAGAACAAGCGCCATTTTAGGAGAAGCCACAAGGAGAAATTCCTGAGGTGGGGGCCCAAGGAGCAGAAAGAGAAAAGCAATGGAAAGTTTCTCCACAGAGAACAGCATCAGCAGAAACTGGATTATAGCCCAGCAAAGACTTTCTAAGCAGAAAGACCAGGAACAGCGAAGGTGTTTTATCTGTGGTAAAAGGTCCCATTTACAAAAGGACTGTTTGCAAAGGAAAAACTATTTGCAAGGAAGAAAAGCAGCAGATGAACAAATTTCTGTGAAAAAAGTCAGCTATTGCAATAGTAGAGACAAATGGTTAATAGACAGTGGGGCTAATCACACAATTGTTAACAATTCTAAATTGTTTTACAGGATGATCTGGCTAAAGGAGATGCAGTAGCCTTGGCGAACGGCCAGAACACTAAAGTTATTGGAAAAGGCAGTATGCAAGTTCCATATATGGATAAGAGATTTAATGATATATTAACTGATTGAACTGAGTAAGACCCAGTTTCTTCGACTCAACTTCTGATCAGGATGTTGTTTTCGCTGGAGCACCACCTTTCTTGACAGTTGATCATTGGATTCTATACTCATCTTCAAGTAGAGAGGATCTTAATTAGGAATATTCAGGGAGGCTGCTAGATTGTATATTTATCCCCTGCGAGGGGGAGGTGATCGCTGCTCAATTGGGCTTCGGCTGATAGCTTCAGCTTTGCTTTTTAAAAAAATCCCTGAGGAGAAGCCTCTCTCTCTGTGTCTGCCTTGTGGTTTTGCGCCTGCAGGCAGAAACCAGCTGTAGCATGCTTTCTGGCTGCAAAGAGACCGGCACAACCACTCTTCCACCACCCAGATTACTGGCTGGTAGATGGGTGAAGATTAGGTAGCAAGTGGCTGGCTGAAGAGTTTTTCAGCCTCAAACAGCCCATTCCCCCTGATTGCCTGCTCTCTCCCTTTGCAGAGATCAGGTTGAAGGAGCTGATAGGGCTTTGTGTCCAGCCCTTCTGTGAGGCTTGTCAGCTTAATTCCCTCTGGATCAGTTGCCTTTCCCCCAGGGAAGCCAGTTTGAGGAGTCTGTGGGCTTATCAGCCATGCTATTCCCCTCAACACTTCACAGCTGTTACAAAGGATGCAAAGCTGCTGGGGGGGGCAGAGGGAGGAGGAGTTTTACCCCTCTCATTTCCTCTTTTCAACAGCTGCCTTTCCTTGTGTATTTGTGGCAATTGGCAACTACTGGAGTAAGAGAAGAAGACAATTTTGTTTTTTACTCTGATTCTGACTTTTTGCAGCAAGATCCTTGTTCTTTTTCCTCTCTGGCAGAAAAAATTCATCTGCAGACAGCCATTTAGTGCTATTGCTAGGCAGACTCCCAGTCACAGTTGGCTTAGCTCAAGCCTCCTTCTCCTGACAGATATTGCAATTACAAGGCTCAAGGCTTCCTCTCCTGTACAGGTATTGCAATTACAGCCATTCAGTTTCTGTACTAGGCAGACTTCCAGTCTCACTTTCTGGACTCTGAGCTCCCTCTCCTGGCCAGCCTTGTAATTTCTGCTCTGATTCAACACAGTCTGAGAAAGAAATGGATATAGCCCTTTTCAAAAATCTGACTTTGTCAATTAATTCCAGCATCATGGGAGACAATCCACATCCCCTAGGGGCAATCAGGGAAGAAGAATCTCCAACCCTGACTCCACCCATACTTTCTACTAAAACCATACTGGGTATATCCAGTAAGTGTTCTAGAGCCTTATCCAATAAAATCAAGAAAAAGACTCTTCACAGGACTGCTTCCAGGTCTGAGGAAAAGGTCGCCTCCAGGCAACAGAAGGCACTGGAAAGGGAGTTTAAGAAAGCAGAAAAGAGATGCTCTATTTCCCATAAGGATCCTGTTGCCTCCTCTTCCATGTCCAAACCCCATGTGGATCATACACAACCTGATCTTTTGCCAGGCCCATCAAGGGAAGTTTCACCTTCCCCCTCTCAATCTGCTGTGGCTTCTGCCTCCTTTATCCACACTGCTGCAGGGTTGCATGGCAGGTAAGATTTCTTGGATGTTGTAATAAAGTTGAAATCTTCCCTAGTCTCCACAATCACACAAGGATTTACAGGACTTAAGCATTTTCAAGGGGCATCAGCTCTTCAGCCTGCCCTTCTGGCTTCTCAGGGGGATCTGTCAGATGATGAGAATCCCTTACCTGATCATTCTTTTACAGCTGGCTTATATCCCCCTGCTGCTATATCTCATTGCTCCAAGAATCCTTTGTTTGCCAGATCTGTGGCTCACAGCGATGAGGTACCTACCCCTCAGTGATAGACTGTATGAAAAAACAGTGGCTCAACCCTGGGAATCAAATTTCCCCTACCACCACTAATAGGAGATTTTACCAACCTGATCATGATCTTTCAGACATTCTACAACTCCCTTCAGTGGAGGACTCTGTGGCATCTTTAGTATCTCCCTCCATGACATCTGGGTATCCCACTGAAACACTTAAGCCAGAGGATAGGAGAGCTGAGACGATTCTTCATTAACCCTATGAGTCTGCTGCATGGTCTATCAGAGCTTCTTCAGCAGCTACCTTTTTTAGCTGCACCACCTTGATGCGGTAGCGCCAATTACATGAAAGACTCCTGGCTGATGACATCAGAGTACAACAGGATGTAAATTAGATGATAGCTTCCACACAGTTCTGTTCCAATGCCACGCCTGACTCCATCAGATTTGCGTCACGGGCCATGGGCTCTTCTTCCACATCTAGAAGACTCCTTTGACTCCATCATTGGCAGGCAGATACCAAGGCCAAGAGGAGGCTTGCTTCATCACCACTTCAAAGTGACTGCCTTTTTGGGGAGGCCATTGACCCCCTGTTAATCAAGTCAAGGGACAAGAGGAAAATTTTGCCCTCTCAGGCAAGAAAATCAGGTCGCAGGTTGTCTCCTTTCCAGCATCCTTCCTCCTTCAATTCTTCTCAGCCCATAACTGCTCCTCAGCAGAGGCCCTTTGACTGTCACCCAGATCATCCTCAGGACTCTTACAGAGAAAGATGTAGGCCCCACCTCAAAATAGGCATCCCTTTCAAGGCACTGGAGTCACCCTTTCAGGCATGCCAAGTAGCCCCCCCCCAACACCCTCATCGGTGGATGACTCTTTTGGTTTGCAGACTGGTGGGAGGAGATTGTTTCAGACAGGTGGATCCTCAATATCATCAGAGATGGACTACTTCTTGAATTTCTCTGCATTCCCTTGAGGTGTTTTGTCAGGTGTCCTATTAGCCATTCTCCTACTAAAAGATCTATCATGTGGGCACCGATATAACACTTGATAGATATCAGAGCCATAGAGACTGTCCCTCCTCTCCAGTGGGGTTTAGGCTTCTATTCCAGGGTTTTTCTGGTACCCAAATCTTCTGGCGGGTGCAGAACAATTCTTGACCTTAAGAGACTCAATATAAATGTGGTGTACAAACATTTTAAGATGCACTTTCTTAAGTCCATTTTGGGCTGTGTCAAGGAAGAGCGACTTCCTGGCTTCTATTGATCTGTCTGAAGCATATCTCCACATTCCTATTCTCCCTGCTCATAGGAGATTCCTTTGCTTTTTCTACCAGGGCAGCCATAACCAAATTTCCTGGCCTCCCCTTTCACCTATCCTTGGCCCCCAGGGTCATCACTAAGATCCTGGCAGCATTATTATTTATTTATTTTATTTTATTAATTTAATTTAATTTATATACCGCTCCCTCTCCCTCAGGACTCGGGGCGGTTTACAACCAATAAAAACAGAATAGAAATACAAAATATAGTTAAAATCAATCAATTAATTAATTAAAAATCAATTAAATCCGTGCTGAAACCAGGCCTGAAGCCCGATTGGAGAGGATCCATTAGCTTATCTTCGCTCCAACCCCATACACCTGCAGGCCTTGGAAGAGGTCTACATTATGTTTGAAACCTTGCAGAATCATGGGTTTCTGGTTAATGTCACTAAGAGTCTCCTATTACCAACTAACCGTTTACAGCATCTAGGCCTGTTATTGACAGCACAGATCGTCAGGCTTTCCTCTCTGAGAATAGAGCAGACAGTATTCAGAAATTGTCACATCAGATCCAACATCAATCAACAGTGCCCCTCATACAGTTGTCAAAGTTGTTAGGCAAGTTTATATCTTGTATTGATATGGTCCAAGATGCTTTCACATCCAAGATGCTTTCACATTCCATCAATGGTTCCTGCTTCTAGCTCAAAGAGAGAGTTGCAGCCATTCTTGTTCCAGGGTCTATATTTCAGCAGATGTCTTACATTATCTATAGTGGTGGCAGTCACAGACTCTGCGTAAGGGGTCTTCCTTTCAAAGACAATCCATAGTCATTGTCACCACAGATGCCAGCTTGCTCAGCTGGGGGGGCTCATTTGGGTTCTCTTATAGTGCAGGGTCAGTGGTCTCCAGCGGTTCTTCTCCTGATATCTTTGCCATCTAGTGGAAGGAACATATACTCTATGCAGCCCTTGGCTTCATAGTCTGCTTTATGCCTTCCCTCCCCTCCCACTAATACTGGCTCTAATTCAGAAGATTCTGGAGGAGGAAGCAGAAGTCATTCTCTTGGCCCCCTTCTGGCCGAGATGTCCTTGGTTTGCGGACCTAATAGCTCTATCAGTGGCGCCATGGTATCTTCCCCTTCATCATCTCTCTCTCCAGCAGGGGTCACTAATTCATCCCAACCCGGGATGGTTCCATCCTGGAGATTGAGCAGAAAACTTTGAGAAAGGCCAATATATCAGAGGGAGTCATCCAGACTATCCAGGCATCCAGGCAAGCTACTAATTGTATTTATGGTGCCACATGGATCACCTTTTCTAAATGGGGCATCAACTTTCATATCGATCCTTCATGGGCTTCTGTTCCACAGCTCCTTGACTTTTTACAGGAAGGTCTGGAGTGGGGTCTATCCCCAAATACTTTACATAGACAAGTTGCGGCCTACGGTATTGCACACAGGGAAGTGGAAGTCTCTAGCTCATAATCGGATTATGAGGAGCTTTTTATGAGGAGCTAACAATAGTAGACCTCCTGTCATACATAGGTATCCCACTTGGGATTTAGTTAAGATCCTTAAAGCCCACATTCCCTTTGAGCCTTTGTGCATATCTTCTTTATGCCTTCTCTCTCAAGGTAACTTTCCTTGCAGCTGTCACCTCTGCTCATTGAATTTCGGAATTGGCGGCACTGTCAGTGAGGGAGGATCTATGCATCTTCCACCCCAATCGGGTTGCACTCAGATTAGACCCAACCTTTTTGTCCAAGGTAAATTCAAGTTTCCACAGGTTCCAGGAATTGACTCTTCCAGATTTCTGTTCTTGCCCATTGCACCCAAGAGAGAGAATGGCATACTCTAGATGTCCACAGAGCACTCCATATATATTTGAAGAGGACTTCCACTTTCAGGTGAACTGAAGCCTTATTTGTAAATTTCCATCCAAGTGCCCTAAGTTCCAAAGCTTCTTCATCCATCATAGGAGATAGATTAGGGCATGCATATCTCAGGTGTATGAGACCCAAGGTTTGTCTATCCCAGGCCGTATTACAACACACTCCACTAGGAGTGCCTCCACCACCATAGCCTGGTCTACAGTCTTCTCTCAAAGAGATAGACAGAGCAGCCACCTGATCCTTTCCGTACCCATTTATCCAGCATTATCGTTTAGATGCCTTTGCTTCTTCTGATGTGGCTGGAGGGTTCTACAGCAGGTTTGTTTATCAGAAGACCATTGATTCTGCAGAGCAAGCCCACCCTGGGACAGTTAGCTTTGGTAGTCCCCAATCATTGGATTCTATGCTCATCCACAATGGAGAAAGAGTGTTGGTCCTACCTGATACGTTCCTTCTTGTTTAATGAGCATAGAATCCAATACCCTCCCATTGTTTTTCCAGTCAGGATATTTTGCTAGGGAGGCCAGAAGTTTGTCTTTATAGGAGCTCCAAACTTCGATCAAGTTTTCCACTTAAAAAACTAGGTCTTACTCAGTTCAATCAAGCAATTTAATTGGTTGACTCAACCATGTGATCAGAAGGGAAATCACCCAATCATTGGATTCTACGTTCCTCACAACAAGAAGAAGCGTATCAGGTAGGACCAATGCCCTTTTCTGAATGTATGTTATTGATTTGAAGCAGCAATAGCAAAGAAATTTACCTGAGCATCTGTGTCCACATGAAATACAAATGTATGAGGTATAAAATTTTCTTTGGCTTTAGGTGGATTTGGTATGACTTTTACTGAACTTGTCCATCCTGAAAAAAAAAGTTGAACATTTTTCATTAAATAATATTCACAGCACTGAGATTACAGCTAAATACAAAATGAACTTTATATTAGTGATAATCACATATGCCATCTATAATATTTACGAATTATTATTTTAATGACAGAAAAGCCAGAAGATAAGTAATTACACAGACTGGATTTTATTATAGATTTTAGTTGTAATTTATTATTTTATACTAGAAATTTTAATTGTATATTTACTGAGAGTTTTTATTTGTTCTGGTCTTTGTACAGTCTAAGACTATAATAAATTTATTAATTGATTGAATTAAGTAGTTTAATCTAGACAGAAGACTTAATTGAAAGATTAAGTCTTTTTGAACTTGAATGAGTAATACCTATTAGAAGAAAAGTTAAGATAAAACTATAAGTATACTAATGAGTAATGAGGCATCAATAAACACATAGTTTATGATGGGAACAGAGTTTCATTTTCTTGCTTTGTTTTGGTGGAGATGGATGATTGAAAATGGGGCATGGTGTATTGGATAACTATTTTAGTAATAGCTACTTGGTTTAGTATAAGAAGCAGGACTCATGGCAAATTATTAGACGAGAACAAATATTCTCCTTAATTTCAAAAATACCCTAACCAGGGGTTGGGAAAATTTATCTGTAAAGAGCTAGATTCTGACCCTGCTTTGCCTTCATGGGCATGGCTAGTGGGAGTGTAAATCAAATGTGACAGCCATTGGACAGAGCCAGCCTGCTAGCAAGGAGGTCATGGAAAGTCCATAATAACCTGAGCTGTCTTGGATCCGCTTCTTGACTCAGCCCTCACTTTGGGAGAATTGCAGAGGTTTGGGCCTGGTGATCTGTGGGGCTATCCAATCTTACTTAGTTCATGGGGTATATAAAAACAGATGGAATTAGCCTAAGCATAGCCTATGGGCTATAGTTTAGTAATCCCTGCACTAGGAGGCAGACATCAAATATAAGATTGCTTTAAATAAATTATCTGAATAAAGTTTGGCAGCAATAAATACAAAGAACTTTATGAAATGAAATGTACATATATCCTTAAATACATGAGTATTATCAAGAGGTTAGATAAATGTGCACATAATGCAATTCTGTGAAGAAGGGTTATTCATGGAGTCATTTGACCATGAGTAGCAAAAAAGCAGTGGGAGCAATTTCCAACTTCTTGCTAGCTTCCTCATTGAGTTTCCTTGTCGGAAGCTGGCAGGGAGCATCGGAAACCTTCCTTCCTTCCTTCCTCCCTCCCTATTGTGAAGAAGGGATCAAGGGGGTGCACAGGGGTACAGATAACAAACAGTACATGAGACTGTGTGAGAAGTGCCACATTAGTTAGAAGGGTGCATGGGTGTGTGCCAGAAATGTTACACAGATCAGTGAGGGGGGTCATGTGGGGAAGGGCAGCATAGGTTGGGAAGGGTGCCTGGGAACGTGCAAGATATACTGGGTACTGTATGCAGGCACAGGTCACATTTACAGGAAGTAAATTACCAAACAATTCAGAAATGGCACATGGGCATTGGAGGCTGGCATTGGGAAGGGTTTTTCCTTTCCCCTTCCCCTTCCCCTTCCCATCAGGCAGATAGATACGTCATTGCTGCTGACTTTGGAAAGAGTGACGGATTGCAAGACTGGCTGGAAAACTGTCATAGAATGTTGAAAGTGAAGATCATGTGACTGCAGCAGTAGCCAGTAAAACTGAAGCAGCCACAACTTCCCCAAATTTTATTCCCTTAGGAATCATGAGTCTTAGATTTTGGATGCATTCTGTAAGTTAGACTATTTGAGGTACCTTGTTTCAAAAATAGTCTGGTTTAAAAATTCTTGCACAATTATGTATTTTGCCAGTTAAATATCAAGAATTTTATTAGTATATAAATAGATATGATAAAACTCTACAATATCTGGAAGAACATAAAAGAGAGTACAATGCCTATTGTTTTTCATCCCTGGATATAACAGAAAGGCTGATTTCAGCTAAATGTTAAGGGGAAAAAATCTTAAGATTTTGTAAATTAGCTTATGAACATATCTTACAAGATAGGTTGTGGATTCCCTTTGCTAGATCATTTCTTGTAAAGTCTGTTCAGACATTTTGAAATGCATACTTTAATTTTGATTCCCACATGGAACAATTTATTGAACTCTCTACATGTTCCTTCAGTTCCTGACTGAAATCTCAGCTTGCTGTTTTTCATTAAACCAAACAATGCTTTGGGAGAAATGGTTAGAAACTGGGAGACTGTAAGTTGTTGTCCTGTTTTGGGCACAAAGGCAGGTAGTAACCATGGGCCAGTTACTTGTTTTCAGCCCTAGAAAGAAGGCAAATATAAATTCACTTTTGAAATACTATTTCAAGAAAACTGCTGAGACTTGTCCAGGCAATTCTGAGAATTGACATAATTGAACATAAAGTTATACACACACACTAATATTGACAGTGTCAATTGTAGCGGCAATGATATTTACCTCCAAGTCTTGATCTCACAGAAATGTCAGGTACTGCTTTAGAATTCCACCGTTGGTCCTGATTTATTACTTTCAGAAATCTTCTATCATCAGCTTGGCTTCTTGTGCAAAAATTAGATGCCTGCTGTGAAGAATGTGTATCTTTGCCATCTCGCAGGGGTTCATAGGCTTTGTTATCTAAGATTTGTCGGTCAACTTTACCACCTGGGCTCATAAATCCTGAACAAGGGTTGATTATTGGCACATCATCCCGATGTGGTGCTAAAAGGTAGCTTTTATCTTCAGGAGGAAGGAAAGGATTGGATTTAAGAAAAGCATTACTATCCTTTTCTTGGAAACTGCCAAAAAAATGCCTGTCTTCAGGTCCCCGGACAAAAGGCATATACATTCTCTTCAACAGATCTTTGTGTTGGTTTAGATGCATCTTGTGAAGTGAATCAACTGGGTTTAAGTACGAATAAGGATGAAAATGTCTTGCAGAGCCTTGAGTAGCCATCGTTAATTTTTAATTTTTAATAACTTTCATTAAAATCAGAAACCATAGACTCAACTGCAAAGCTATTGTTTTAAAAAGAGTAGTGCTGTAGTACTTCTTTCTGTAGCTGAAATAAATAAATAAAAAAGAAATGGCAACCAAAGGAATGAAGTTTCATATATACAAAGATTCTCAGTTGCTTAGTGACAGTGGAACATGAACACATAATGAAATATATGCAGTGCTCTTTTGCTCTGTAAGTGAAAAAACTTCACTTTCACACAAATGGTTTTTATTATCACAGTATTTCTCTATTCTACATCTATATTTGGATAGGATATGATAGGATAGGATAGGATATAGGACAGGACAGAATAGAATTATTTATTGACCAAATATGATTGGACACACAATTTCTCTGTGCATAAGCTCATAGTGTACAAATAAACAGCAAATAATAGGTCATAGGTCTTAATCATAGTTACAATCATTAATTATAAATTACTAACAACAATAGATAAATCATAAGAAACCAATAGTAGGAAAGATGAGAAGATGAGAGAAGATGAGAAATGAGACAGTGCTGTGGGAATTAAGTGTTCAGCAGAGTGATGGCATAGGGGAAAAACTATATGTCTTGGCATGCAATGCTCTTCAGTGGCATCCTGAGGGGACATGTTGAAATAGATTATGTCTAGGATGTGAAGGGTTTGTAGCAGAAGTGAAATTCAGCAGGTTTTGGCAGGTTCGCTAGAACTGGCAGTAAATTTTCTAAGCAGTTCGGAGAATCGGTTGTTAGAAGAAATTTCCTTTTGTTTTTTTTCTACATTACAGGGTTAATCCTGTAAGGAAGGCAGGAAAAAAACATTCTGGTGTTGTTTCTAGCCTAATCTTTATTGCCCTGCTTACAGAAACTGCCCACCCAGTCACATGACCTCCCCCAGCCACATGACACCCCCCCAACCACAACACCAAGACACACCCACAGAACTGGTAGTAAAAAAAATTGAATTTTACCACTGGTTTGTAGATATTTTCTCAGCCCTCTTTCTGGTTCACAAAGAAAAAATAATTTCCTGCATGATTCTGATCTTTGTTGGTACAGATACACCGAACATCTGATTGATTTCCAAGGCCTTCAAACAAGTGCTAGACTATGCAATACAAATATCTTCAACTTGAAACTGGTTGCATAGCGACCATTCCAAGTTACAACAGATTCCCCTTCCAAAGCTATTTATGACCCAGTTTTGAAGTCACACCTGCTGCAGTACTCTGTGGTCTTTGCTTTTATGATTGAATGCATGGACACTGCAGTGATCCCTCCATTTATTTCCCCTCATCCCACCCAGGGGCCTTAATGAATTGTAGCTGTTCCAAAAATGATACTACAATGTCATGTAGCCCAGGGACATGAAGGGGTGAAACAATTTGCCCTTCTTCCCCAATGTGAGTTTTGGATTTTTCCAAAGGTAAATGTGCGATTAGTGATGGGGGTAAGATGCTGTGGGGACTGATCAGGTGGATAGCAGACCTAATGTGTTAAGATTTAATGTGTGGGGGGAAAAGCAGAGCCAGGACCTGTGGGTAATCTGAGGGGCAGGAAGCAGAGCATGGGATGAAAAGCCCTGAGAGGCATCTTGAGGCACTTTATGCTCCATTTAACATCATTAAGAAAAGTAGGGGTGGGGGTCATTAATTGAATTAATCATGTAATTACTTAATTTAATGACTGTCATGACTTGCAAATGTAACCGATTCCTTGATTTTTATTTCTAGAATTTGTATATCATTTACATAGCCAGTTTGATATAGTGCTTAAGGTACTGGCCCAGAAATTGGGGAGATTTGTGCATTTGTCCCACTTTAGGCATGACTTTGAGCCAGTATTTTTTTTTTCAGCCCAACCCATCTCACAATTGTTTTGATTGTGGAGAAAAATAGGAAGAGGAAGGAGCCATACTTATTTGCACTTTTGATTACTTATAAAATAATAAACATGGGATAAAAATCTAATAAATATTTAGTTGAGCAATGTCATCATCATAATTCAGATTTATGACAATTTTGTTAATTTCCAATTCATCTTCCCTCAATGTACATTCACATAAAGGTTGAATAAAAAAAGGTAGTCCTCAAGCTACGACTATAATGGAGTTTGAAACAGTCTAAGTGAAACAGTCTTACTTAACGACCCCCACCCTCTGTTCTCCCTGATGCAGTCATTAAATGACAAAGCAGGTTATCAAGCAGAGTACAGATTATCTCAGGGACTGGAGAGGTCCTGGAGGGCTCACCTACCCAACTGGATCCAAAATGGAAGCAGAGAAATATTTATTTATTTATTTG
>JAEANM010012255.1:0-14893 GCA_017656035.1 Myanophis thanlyinensis | reverse complement strand
GACTGATCCTGCAAATAAAAAGAGCTGATTTCACTAGAGCAACCTTGCTTTTGCCGTTATTTCTCGAAATAAAACAGAAGATACTAGAAGTATGTATATAGAGACATCTTTGCAGCCATAGGGTTGTTATGTTGCTATGGAGAAACAATACTGCAGCATCATAGTCAGCTTTATTTCAGAGGTTGCCAAAGAGATAAATTTATTTGGAGTGGCTTTTTTTTATTGTTGTTGCAGTGATTTTGGAATAATACCAGAATCCCTTTCCTGTTAAATAAAAAAAAGGATAGGTTATTTTTGAGAGGGGGAATAGCATGTATTGTTAGAATATTTGGGCAGTGCCAGAGGCTGATTTGCTCAGCTACTTGTTTCTAAGCATGACAGCAAAACTCTAATGGAGTCTGAAGCCAGGATCTGTTAGCTTAATTTCGTACTGCCATCTGCTGTGAACGTTCCCTCATTTTGCCCCACCTACTTCCGTCTGGCTTATTGTTTTACCATCTCCTAATAAACACAGCAAAGAGGAACACCCAATTTCTCAAAAATGTATTCAGAATCTCTTCCTTCAGAAGGAATTATTTTCTCATACGTTTTAGTATGAGGGCAGTATTGGACCATGCAGCCTGGGGAATTCTGGGAATTGAAGGCCACTCATTATCAAGCTGCTAAGGTTGCAAAACATTGTACTAGAATATAAGGGCGATCATCTTTAGTGATCTACTTTAACAGATAACAGGTCTCAGTTTTAGAAATCTATCAGAGGACAGTCTTGTAGGATGCCCAATCACAATTACAGTTTATAAAGTAGGTAGACCAGGCCCATCAATGTACCATGAACATTTAGCTTCTAAATAAGCAAATTGAGCAGAGATATGCATCCTATTGGTATACAAACCATTTTGTTTTGAGAGTGAAACTGTAAAATATTCTGTTGCTAGGGCAAGACAGCTGTATCAAGTGAGACACCACACATTTTGAAAAATTCCCAGATGCTCAAAACAACCATTCTGTATTTGAAACAGTAATTTTTCACACAAAACAGAACATTTTGTAGGTCAGCACTCAAATTAATTCAAAACAAAATATTTTTAGATCCCTAATCATATGCTTTATAATTGCAGTCTTTTTCTCCATAGTAGATATGATGGTTTCCTATGGTAATTAACTCTAAATTTACATTTTATTTGTGCAATTGTAAGAGAAGGACTGGCAGAGCAAGGGGGCAGAGTAAAAACAGAGATTAGTCTAGAATCCTTAAGTAGACACAAACAAATTTAATCCACACACCCCTTGATTGCCATTAACCCTTATCTAACTAACCAGTTGCTGACCATTAGTTGAGAGGATTCCTGTGCATAGTTTTTTAGCAATAAATCAATTAAATTGAACCTTCACTTTTACACTTAGTCTTTTGCATCTGACAACAATAGATTAGTACATATTATACATTACCCTTTTATTCTGGCACTTTCATGACAATGAGTAAATGGTCACCTTACACAGAATTTGAGAAACACATTAGTTTCACACATGCAAGGAAGACTGTTAGATTTTATTGTCACCCCACTGAAGTATTTAAGAAAGATCTTCCTTCTTTTTGCTAATGACTTATTTCTATATACAGAACTCTGCTGGACTCACACTGTAATGGCATTTCCATTGTCCACTTCAAAATCACTGCAGTTTTATTCATTATTGTAATGACAGTGTTATTATTTCCTGTTACACATCTTTCCAACACTAATAAATTCTCTTTCAGTGGAAGAATGCAAGAAAGTATAGCAACATTTCTTTCTTTCTGAAAACGCAAACTTTAATTGAATTCCAGTCCGTCCACGAAGCCACTACATAATTGCAATAATTCAAATGAAAACTTACTGGACTGTCACAATAATAGGACTTATACATGAGATTTTCCACCTATATGTCAGAGAGATGTTCACTCAGATGGTGTAAATGTATATACAGTGTGTTCTGTATGTAGCTCAAGGTTGAACTATTGGGTTCTTGGTGCTCTCTGAATTTGGTTGTTAGCTTACAGATATTTCATTATCCATCTGTGTCGTTGTCTTCTTCTTTTGGCTGTTCCAGTTAGGGGTCACCACAGCGAATCATTTTTTTCCACCTAACTCTATCCTCGGCATCCCCTACTCGCCACAGTTAACTTCATGTTGTCTTTTAGCACATCCATATATATCCTCTTTGGCATTCCTCTTGATCTCTTGCCTGGCAGTTCCATCTCCAACATCCTTCTACCAATATAACCACTATTCCTCCTCTGCACATGTCTAAACCATCTCAATCTGGCCTCTCTGACTTTGTCCCCAAAACAGCCGACCTGCGCTGTCCCTCTGATGTGCTCATTCCTAATCCTGTCCATCCTGGTCACTCCTAAAGAGAACCTCAACATCCTCATCTCTGCTACCTCCATCTCTGCCTCTTGTCTTTTCCTCACTGCTAGTCTCTAACCCATACAGCATAGCTGGTCTCACTACAGTCTTGTGCACCTTTCCTGTGATTCTTGCTGACACTCATCTGTCACACAACACTCCGGACACCTTTCTCCACCCATTCCAACCCACCTGCACTCACATCTTCTCCTCTTTTCCACACTCCTGTCACACTGGACTGTTGACCCCAAATATTTAAACTCCTGCACCTTCTTGAACTCAGCCCTCTATAACCTCGCTGTTCCACTTCCCTCCCTCATTCACACACGTGTTCTGCCTTACTACGACTGACCCTCATTCCTCTTCTTTCCAGAGCAGACCTCCACCTTTCCTGGTGTTCCTCCACCTGCTCTCTGCTCTCTCTACAGATCACAATGTCATCTACAAACATCATTGTCCACAGGGATTCCTGTCTGACCTCATCTGTCAACCTGTCCATCACCATAGCAAACAAGAAGGGACTTGAGCAGATCCTTGATGTAGCCCCTCCTCCATTTTGAACTCCTGACTGACCTACAGCATATCTCACTACTGTTGTACTCCTCTCATACATGTCCTGAACTATTCTGATGTATTTCTCTGCCAGTCCTGATGTCCTCATACAGTACTATAGCTACTGTCTCGGCACTCTGTCATACACTTTCTCTAAATCCACAAAAACACAATGCAGCTCCTTCTGACCATCTCTATACTTCTCCATTAACATTCTGAGGGCAAAAATTGCATCAGTAGTTCTCTTTCTGGGTGTGAAGTCATACTGCTGCTCACAGATATCCACTTCCTTTCTTAATCTAGCTTCCACTACTCTTTCCCATAGCTTCATTGTGTGGCTCATCAACTTTATACCTCTGCAATTGCTACAATTCTGCACATCACCCTTATTCTTAAATATATATTATCAGTATATTATATATTATCATATATGTCAGTGTTACCTAGATTATCCCTCTAGGTAACACTGATATATACAAGATACATACATATACAGTTTTAGTGTATTATTCTTTATGATATATAGAATTAGAAATGAATGCTCTCCAAGATCTGATTAAGTACAAACAGTAACAATGGGTTACTTCATTCTGTAACATTACCAGTGCAAATGTTGGGATACTTCATAAAATTTTTGAACAAGGGGGATTACATGATTGAGGAAGGAAACAGTTTCCTTCTCCAACAGCTTTCAGTAATAGACATTATATCTGGGATAGATGTGCCAAAACAGATTTAAAATATGAAAATTGCATGAGAACAAAGTAACTTCTGAATTGGCCAGGATGGAAAAGCATTTTTATATATACTTTGCTTGCTTTGCAATTTTGGTATATCAGATTGTTTAATGTGTTCTTGACTCACTACCACAAATCATCTTGTTGCTGTGCAGATAAACTGATATTGTTATTGTTTGTGCTTTCTTCAGCACTGTTCTGTTTTTATAGCAAATGAAGGGGGGCACTTCCACTGGAGAGTTTTGTACTTTGTAAAAATAGCTCTGGGCCTCTGTGCTCCTGAAATATTAGTAGTGGAGAATTGAGTGGATGGATTCCAATTTAGTTGAGGTGTAATTAAAACAGTTGTAAAATTAGGATTTTGTTTTATTTGCTCTGTTCTATGTTAAGGTTCTGTAACTTAATTTCTTAATGGATCATCTTCAGAATGCATCTGAAGGTCTGGAGGGTAAAAAACAATAACAACTGTTCAGGTATAGTTTATGTGAATTAATTTACAAGGAAATTATTTATAGAAGTTTCTTGGGCAGGAATTAAATTGGGGTTTTGTTCCAAGATGGTTCTGAATTAGAGAACAAGATTTATAATTATGCATCTGCTTATTATGTAAGAAGCAACCCTTGGATACCAAATTATTAGACAAGGTTTCTGAATGGTTGAGACAGAGATCTAATGCATCTACAAATGCAAGATGAGGGCGGAAGTTTATGCCCTATTTCATGGCTAGGAATTTACTACAGAAAGGTGCAGATTACAAAATATAAATGGATCCCTCATTTTGCTAATGCTTAGACTGTTATGCTCTGCTAAAATATCTTGTATAGCTATCTATAATATTTCCTAGGTAGCCCTGAATTGAGGGCGAGATGAGTTTCCTGGTGACCGAAAGATACCATAATCAGAGGCTTATACTGAGAGCTGTTCCAATATAGATATAGAAACAGTTTGCTTCCTTGAGCAGAAAAAAATGCCATTTAGGCAGCAAATGTTACTAGAGATACATCAGAAAACCATCAGAATAGTCTGGAACTATTTCTGATGTATTTAGAATGAGTTTGAATGGATTGGCAGATAAAAGACTGGCTGTCTCCAAATGTTCTATATCTAAAGGCAATGCTTTCCATTTTTTACTTAGCTTTTGTAAATTTCAGTAGCCAAATAATCAAATATTTGTTTTAGTCTTTGGAACAACAAGCATAGTCTACCTTGTCTTTTATAGGGCAGATCTTCGAGAAGTTGATGATAGCTGTGTCTTCTCGTCTCCAGGCTAAATAACATTTTTTTCCAGCCAATCCTCAATCACATTCTCACATCCTACAATACCTTGACTGCCATTCTCTGAACATGTGTCAATATGCATCTTTAAAATATAGTACCTATAATCCAGTTGTAGCCTGACCAACGATGAAGCTATAGTTTTGGATAAGATTTGTATGCTGCGCCTCTATTGTTTTTATCTTTAAGCAGAATTTTTTGGTTCTAAAGGCAGAAAGGTCAGTCCAAAGGCACTCCAGGAATCTGGAGATGAATCATTGTAGACCTCACTCTCCAATTCTTTCAAAAACCTGCTCCTAATTGGATTGTTTTGAGGCGTGACCAGAAATAATTCATAAAGACAGCATCAGCATGCTTGTAAAATAATCAATACTAATGCAGTACTTCTGGTAGCCAATAATATTAGATGAAGTGAGAGTAGTTCAGTCACCCACTTTCATAATGAATATGATGTCTGGGTGAATAGGTTTAATACTGTAGCCCTTTTGTATTGTATGTTAACTCATTTCAAGTCATTTGAAAGGTTCTTTTATACATCTTTTGAATGTGTAGAGGAGGGTTATAACTGTTTCAGACAGAATTTATGCCTATACACCCATGAGTGTATATTATAATCAATCTCCCTATATAGGCCAAGAATCATCCTTTGTTGAATCTTAATTTGTGCAAGTTGCCAATGTTTGTATAATTTAATGTTTATTTAATTAATGGTTACTACAATCACAATGGATAGGATAAATCATAGTGATCTGTTTCATATTACACATTAAGGCACAATTAAACAAACCTTATAATAGTTTAGAGCAATGTATCTCAACCTTGGCGACTTTAAGATGTTTGGACTTCAACTCACAGAATTCCCCAGCCAGCAAAGCTTAGAGTGATATGTCTATTCAATCTCGGCATATATATCAGAAACTGAAGTAGTGTGCTGGATCTTCAAAACTCCAATACCCTATGTATTTACTGAATATATAAAAAGTTTACAAATTTCTTTCAAAAAATTGAACAAAGGGAAGGTATGTTGGGCAGTCTTAGGTTGATTCTAGTTTCCAGCATTTCATATGCATCATCATTTCTGATATTGATACTGAAAAGATATATTAGGACTTTTTTGTGCTGTTATTATTCACTTTGCAAATTCACAGAAAAACTTGAAAGTGATCTATCTATCCTTTCTCTTAAATTCTGCCAACTTGAAATACTAAAAAATAAAAGAAAATTGCCTGAAAAGATAAAAAGCAGACTACTCCAAATTTAGTTTTGCAGCTATTTCATTTATATGGCTGAAAATAAATCTAGTGCTGTTGGAAAATTGGAATATATCCTGAATAAGAGAGAGGTAAATCAGCTATGTACCCTTATCCAAAGTATCACATGTATATATGCCATGTTAGCAGCAAGAATCAGCTACAACTCTAGCAGGCTTCACCACTTAGAACCTGTGCCTTTTAACAAATTTTTATATTCTCAGAAATCTTTAAAGAAGTTTGAGTAGGGTGACCATATTTTGATTTCCAAAAAAGAGGACGAGAAAAAAATAGTCTCTACTTATCTTGTACTTGTTCTCAAGCAGCGGGGGGTGGGGTGGGGGGGCAGAGGGCCGCAGCTCCGCAGCGGCTCTTTTCCCGCCACCCAGGTGCTGCTGATTGGGAAAAGCGGCTCCAGATGAGCATGCGCTCAATCGTGGGGGGCGGCGGCGGCGGGGGACGGGGGGTCGTAGCTCCACAGCGGCTCTTCTCCCGCCGCCCAGGTACTGCTGATGGGGAAAAGACAAGCATGCCTCCATCGCGGGATTTCTAAGCGCAATGGAGCGCATGCTCGTCTTGCCAGAGCTTTTCCCCATTTGCCCGGACATGACATCTCCACTTTTTACATCCAGTCCGGGGCGTCCGGGTGGGTTTTATAAATTTATAAAACCCATCCGGACGCCCCGGACTGGACGTAAAAAGAGGACATGTCCGGGCAAAAGAGGACGGTTGGTCACCCTAAGCTATGCTGTGTGTCCATTGTAGATTGTAGATTGCTTGCAGTTTTATCTTATAGTTTGATCAACTGAGTATATATGTTTTTTATGTACTGTTAATGTAATGAGCCTTGACAGATGCCTTGCAAGTTTGGTCATTAGCCTAGAGACCTTGAGAACCAGCTGGATCGGCAGCAATTTAATAAATCTCACACGGCCTCCCACTACACTTTATAAAATGCATACAATGATTATAGTATGTTTATCCTTTTGCTGGTTTGGGGAATCAGGCACCCACAAAGAATGCAAAACTACAAATGTTTGTGGGAACATGCCTTAAATATGCATATATACCTATACTAAATCTACAGCATGCTGTAAATCTATATCATCAAATATTTCATGCAATATATTAGAAGTTTTTTTTTCAAAACTGTCAATAGCCAAATCAAATTAACTATAACCAATGGCTTAACAAACCTAGAAAGGACAATTGATTATTATTTTTGTCTTGAAAAGTCCATTTAGAATCCCATATTGTATATGGGAGCATAATTAGCATTTTGTTTTAAAATTCCAGTACTTTCCAATATTCTTATGGAATACTTATACCCATAAGGTATGAATAGCTATGTAATAATAAGTAGCTATGAATAAGTATGTTTAGGGAATTTCTGTCATTCATGTGAGGTAAATGAGAACATATAGTACACAGTACATTATGGAGCTTGGGTAACTGTTTTTTTGTTTCAGATAATTGAGATTCACAAATGGAACCAAGCTATTGTCTTTGCTTAGTGTTAATTTAATATGGTGAGAAAACTTAGCTACAATTACTTACTTCTAGTTCAGAAGAATGCTTTCAGTTGACCATGTTAACCTGAGGATAAAAGCAATTTACTGCCTTCCAAATTATAATGTGTTTATCCCCTGTTCTGGCATGGAGTTGCTTTTTTGCCACCCTTTGTAAGCTCTTAATAAATGTCTATCATAGTCCTTTCATTGAGCCTGGCCTTGTATGTAATGTTTTTGCTGTCATAAAAAAGCTTCCGCATGATTTCAAACATCTCTGCTCTGCAGTGCACATCCATAGCAAAGGTCTAATTCATCAGGGAAGTGGAATAAATGTAAGTGAATAGCTGGACGTGACTAGAGCACAATACAGACAATAGTTTAAAAGGAGAGAAAGAGATTGAGAAAGAGACATCCTGTATTTTTAGTTCACAGACTTATCAAAATTTGGAAGCCTCAATTTTGTTAACTTTCTAATGATTCAGGAAGGTTTTATCTAGCTTCTGTTCAAATGTGAGAAGATTTTTCAGGTCTCTAAGACAAAACAACTTACCTGCTTCTCTTAAAAGCAATAGTCTTTTGCTGCAAGCTAGATCTTTTTTGGCATCATATTGTTACTGTCACTGAAAAGAATGGGCAACAAGAATAAAAGGTCAGATGCAAGGTTATTTATAAGCAACTTCCTCAATCTCTTGTTTTTCTTCCTGAGACCAAAATACCCTTTCTTGTTGCCAGTATTTAAAAGTGAACAAGCAATTAACAAAACTAAAATGGTACTTCCTGTGTGTTTACCAAGATATTACAAGGTTTAGAATAAATCACAGTACATTACAATCCGAATGATTTCAGCTCTTCAGACATGTTCAGTGAATCGGCAAAGGGGCTAAATATATACTAGTCTTTATGTAGCCATATGTGTTACTCTCCATCTGAAACTGGAAATCAAGAATGCTAAGTACTGGAATAAGGGTTATATACAAATAACTAACATATAAAGATAAGAAAAGTATGTGGCTATTGTAATCACCTTCACATTCAGTAATTCAATAACATGGAATGCAGATCTTTTCTCTGATTTTCCCAGCATGCATTCAGTCTAGCAAGATAGAGAAATAGGTCTGCCAAATTAATATATTAGCAACTGGGACAAAAGAAATGTTGCCACAGTGTGAGCCATTTTTCCTTAAGCCAAAATGGTATGTCCAATAGTGATTGAGAACTAACAAGTTACGGTGAGTTGGATTCTGAATCAGAAATATTAATCAATTGCTTAGCAGTATATCTTCAAGCAAAGACAGAGGAAGTTCTGTTGCCTTTTGAAAAAGCATCATTGGGACACATGGATAATTTTTTAAAAAGTATTTAAAACATTAGTTGCTCATCTTCTAAGCTGGGCAGCTCCCAATCAAAAGTTAAAACAATATATAAAATCATATTAAAATTATAAAAGTAAAGAAATTAAAGCATTAATAACAATGTGCAAGCTCTCTCTTGATTGCGGTTAATTATTAAAGATAAAACAGCATGCAATTAAAATTCTCAGGAAAAATATCAGAAAACTGACAAGGTATGTGTGCTGGGGGGGGGGGAACTAGCCTCTCAATTTTGCTTATTCAAGTCATTACATCAAATAATCAATGTATATTTATAAAATATGAGTTCTGACTATTGGAAGCAGATATAAAGTAATGGATTGACATCATACGAAGCCTTGGGAATAAAATTTAAGAATGGTAGGGACCAGGATATTCACTATAAAACATAGGAGTTTAGCTAGGTTAAGTTCTTGAAAAACTGTAGCCTTTGTATGTATGTTTTCTTTTAAAATGTTTGTTCCTCTTGAATTAGACTCACATTGCTTTGTGAGGCTCTAGCAACCCAGGAAATCCAACCTTAACAGGCCTGGATGATAAATATTTGAAGAGGCAGTCTGTTGAAAGGAAGAACCAAGTTTGCTGAGGTTAGCCTACAAAAACCTTTTAATGGGCCCAGAATCATTTGTGCTGAGATCCTCAGATACAGTTATAATGAACTGCCAGGAAAAAAACTGAAGTTTGTTTATTTTTATCTTATTTTCAAAGTCTCCTCTCCTGCTGAAATGATTTAAAAAAAAAAAAAACCAAACTTCTACAAAAGAAAATGTGTGGCAAAAGTCACTAAATAGCATAAGGGCCCTCAATACCCTATTGCAGCACTTATACTGAACCAGTCAGTTGCCTGGAACAATCAGCTCAGCTCCACATGGTTACTGCACATAAGCCTTTCTTTTGTACTAACATAAATAGGATGCCAACCCAGGTGTCTGAACAAACTTCAGAAGAAGCTAGGCATAGAAAGAAGTCAAAAGACTATGGTATTGCTTGTAACTTGTGTTTTGCCTTATAGTTAGCCCTAAGGTGGATGAGACTTCAATTTGGCTGACTTGCACTCAATATATTTTCCATTGATTTTGAGGGCAAAAAAACAAGTGCATGTTAACTCATCCACTAAAAACAATTAAGAAGATAGGGAGTGAATGCAAGCAATGTGCCTGAAAGAAAATCCACAAAATGGCCCATGTGAAAGAAACAGTTTCTCCTATGATTTATTAACTGTGAGTGCCAAGCTAGGTAGAGAGAAAGATCACCTCTATTGGAGTTTAGCATTCAAGCTGTTGGTTGGAGGCCCTTGTGGCATCTGATAGTAATTGGCTATTTTGGAGGTGCATATTAGAATCTGCACTGAGCGGTGACTTGTTGCATGGAATAACTTAGCAGAGATAACACCAGAGCCAAGACAACTTTTCTCAATAAACTGCTTCATGTTTTTAGCTGAAAGCCAGAAACCATGAAATAACTGAGTATAGAGGAATATTCCCCTTTACTCTCTTTTATGGCTAAGTGGGTGGCTTATTGATAAGAGAGGCCATAAAATGACACACATTTTCTCCCTACATCCAGGGATGTGCTGTCAATTTGTTAAAACAGGTTCTCTAATCACCATGGGGAAGAAGAGGTCAGGAAAAGCTTTTACTTGGTAAAGTAAAAAGACAAAAAATATTCCTTTTCTCTTGCTTTTCCTTTCCTGCCCTTTGTCTGGGACCAAGAGAATGATTGACATTGCCAGGGAACAGTGTAAACCTGCCCCCACCTCAAGCAGTCTCACTCAGCATATTATTGTATTGTTTGTTTGTTTATATTTCATATTTCTTAACTGCCTATCTCCCTCCCCATACCATCCATGGGATTAAACTGCAGCCCTTGCAGAGCCTGTCTTAAGTCATTTCTGTGCCAGCCATTTACAACATCTTCAAGAGTTATCCAACCTTGGGGTGCCAAAATAGCATTTAACACAGACAAGCTTCAGTGGTGATGCTAGGAAGATGCTGTAAGTCACTGGTACAGAAAATATCTTGGTGCCATCACTCTTGTGGATAAAACCAGACTGTTGGGAGACAAGCCTCACTACTTGTGTCCTCATTGTTTCACCACTTTCTATGGTTACAGCACGGATTATAGAACAGAGGCTCTGAAAATCTCCCATATTGAAAAGGTTCTCTCTTCCAGCAGACCCTGGAGAATCATGGCTACCAACTGTCATGCAGTAAGAGGAAGGAGAAAAGTAGATGATGAGCCTATGTCTATATAACTAGGTATTTCCCTTTCTCTCCTCCACCTTCCTGTCCTGTCTCCACACCACACAAGGGTATCTTTAATTGCCTCATGGGATACATCTTTGAAAACTTTTTAAAGGTTTAAATAAGGATTACTGTACTTTTATTTCCAATTATTGATATAGCTTGTAAACCACTTTAGGAAGATTGTTACCCTAAAAGATGGGCTATGAATAATTATAAGAGGCAAATAATAAGTAAAGTAATGAAAGCCTGCCTACAAGAAAAAATCTTCAAGTTGAGTTACATAGATATCTTTTATTATGGCACAGTCCAGCACAGAGCAGAATCAGGTGGCTCAGTTCTTTCTTTGAGTTCTTTGCCCCTACCAAAAGGAAGAGAGGGAGAGAGCCCTAGACTAAAATTCAGTTTAATACCCAATAAATTTCACTTATATTTAATTAAAATTAAATCTATCTTCAGGCATATGTTGAAATAATTTTCCCCTTCTGTCTCATTTAAAATTAAAATAGGCAAAAATTTAAACTGGCAAAATGTTAAAAACGGGATAGTGTTATACATGAGCAGATTGAAAAGTTGGCAATAATTCTGGGAGGCCCCCGGGAGGCCGTGCCAAATGCTTTCATCTCCAGCACAAGGGAAGGGGGCTTTCCTTAGTAAGTGCCAAGGCAATTGTTTTAGCAACCAGAGTAAGTTACCTTTTTGAAAATGGACCTTTTTGAAAATTGTTTTCCCTCTCTAACGGGAAAAGAATAAACCTGGGGGTTTAACCTTGTGACTCATACCTACTTCTCACTGAAAATTGCCTCCTAGAGCTGTTTGTAAACACCAAGCACCAATTAACCCCTGCAGCTGAAGAGGTAACCAGCAGTTCTAATTTGTTGTGGCAAAATGGCAGAGGGTTAACAGGTCTGCAACACACTTCTCAAGGCTGAAATCTGACTGAAAACATTTCACAAAGCATCCCAAATAAAGTACTTTTGGGAAGCATTCTATCCATGGGTGGAAATGATGAAAATCTGTGTTAGATCTCAGACTCCTCTGAGTTGTGACTGGCAATACTGAAATGTTCTATAAGGTATTAAGTTGTTGCTGTTTACCTGTTTGTAACTGCCACTTTATTGTCACAGTTTTCTTTTCTTTTGTTTTCTTGTTTTAAGTCTGCCCTTAGCATTTCCTTGTAAAGCACTTTGAGATATCGTGACATGAAAGAAGGAGGTAATAATAATATCTCCACAGTTCAACTCTGTTCTTCAAATATTCTCTCTTATTAATAATGTTATCAATTAGCTGGGGTGATGTTTCTCAATTAATGAGTGAGTTAGATCTAGCCAATGTGATGAAAGGAGACATAAGGAAGGAGAGGCTCTACAGCAGTGTTTCTGAATCTTGGCAACTTTAAAGTCTACATGATTGAGTAGTCACCAGCTACCCAAATCAAATCAAAAAATTTTATTCATCACATGCACAGTCATACATGGTACGAAATGCAGTGAAATGTGTATGCGACCGCTTGCGACCGTAGGTAGTAGGGCAAGAGAATAGTACAAACAGGGAGGGAGAATAAGTTAGGGAGTGATTGGATTGAGAGAGGTAGATTATGGGAATACTTTATAGTCCTGGGTTGTTATGGTTTGGTTTAGGGTATGCATTACTGTGGGAAGTAGCTTCTCCTTAGTCTCTCTGTGTTGACTTTCAGGGAGCAGAGGTGCTTTCCTGACCGCATCATGGTGAACAGTCTGTTGCTGGGCTGGCTGGGATCCTTCATTATTTTTCTGGCTGTAGTTTGGCATCGTCTGGGGACACTTGGGTTTCCTTTCATCTCCCCTTCAAGGAGCTAGAGTGGATGGTGGGAATTCACCCCACCATGCAGCAGCACATGGAGCTTGAATTCAGGTTTGCAAACCCCAATCAGCATCCTAACCATATGAGCCACTGCACTCCTATCAGCTATCAACCCTCCATGAACATAAATCTCCTACTGATTACTGTAGTAATGGGATGGAATCAGGAACTTCAAAATTTATTTCTAGAGGTATATCAAACTCTTAATTCTTCAAGAGTCAGGAATAGTGGAAATGAATTGGTTTCAATCTCAGATTCCTAGAATCCATTGCTGCTATCTATTTTTCATTTCATGTAATTTCAAAGGTGATGTAGTAAATCCTAGGAATTACATATCCTATAGTTTTCAGTAGTGCAGGAATGAAATTTTTATTGCTTCTTTATTCTTACATCCATTTTTTTTCTGCATCACTCTCGGTGATGCAAAATGCTACATTACCATAGATTCGTATCTTAAGTGCATTCTTAAAGATCTACCTTGTAGTCTTGTTAGTGAATTTTAATTGTTTTCTCCCACAATATTATTCTATTCTCCATTTTTGAACTCAGATTTAAAACTCTGCTGATTAGTTAAGGACAAAATGGTTTTAGAAATTACTGTTTAAATTCCTCACCTGTGCCATTTCTACCATTTTCTACTGTTGCTTCTGTGTTAATTTTGAAAATAACTGTTGACTGCCTCCCAAATGGTCCTATATGCTACATTATTGTAGACCTCACAGAGGGGATCTTTTATAGATGAGAAGATGCCGCTATTAAAGTAAAAAGTCTTGCTTTACTAAAAAATAAAAAAAACCTGAAATGCTTTTGCAGCACAAGGACTTGTTCTCAGAATCAGGACAATAAACAAACAGAACAAACAATACCAGTGTCAAAGAAACTGGAACACAAAGGACCCCACTAAAATCTTTATTGTTTTTATATTTGGATTTGTTTCCAAAAAAGAAGACAGTTGAGAACTTTTTTGTCTAATCATAATGTGGTTATTGCTGATCTAGCAAAAATACCCTTCATTCTATCAAAACAAATAGCCTTTGTTTCCAAAGATGTTGGCACTGGGCTAGATGAATTAAAGATTTGATCTAGTGTAAAATATCTGCATATTTAAATAAGAAATTTGTATTACAAAAGTTAGAGTTTCTTCTACACCAAGAAAAGAGAGGTCTATAGATTAAAGAGTATGCATAAGATTCCAGAATACCTTAACAGGTTTGTTTTTGTTTTTCAAATTAACCAAATATTTTTTTAAAAAAAGAAAGACTTCTCCAAACATTTCTTTCAGATCATTTCTTTTCTTTTTTGCTTCTTTCTGTTGAAAGCTTTCGCTTCCAGCTGAATGAGAGAAGTGCGCTAAAATAGTGCTTCCTGAAACCAATCAATATCAACAGTGAGGCAATTACAGCAATTATATCATTTATACCAGTGTATTTTCACTGTAAATGTCACAAGCTAAAAGTAAAGCACGGGGTTCAAATGTTTTTCAAGACAACATTGGAATTATGATGTTTTTTTAAAAAGAAGCTATGTATGCAAAACTGTGGCTTAAAAAACACACACATGAAAGACATACATGCAAGATCAATTTCAAAGACTGTAAATTATATATATATAATATACAGTATATATAATAGATATATTTAAGAAATATATTTTCGTAGATTTTCACGGGTGTAGGTATGCAGATCTAGGTCTTTTCGGGTCTTTTCCCGTGTAAGTTTCAGAGTCT
>JAEANM010012254.1:0-14894 GCA_017656035.1 Myanophis thanlyinensis | reverse complement strand
TAAAATAAAGTTGCTAGAACAAAGAATAGAACACATATCGTGGAGTTAGCCATGTATATATGTATCACCTCTAATACTGGTGTTTACAGATATTCAGTGGTGGGCTGCTGCCTGGTTGGACTGGTTGTACAAACTGGTAGTTCTGACCTTCAGTTGGCCCCACCCACCTGCCTCCACCCTATCCTATCCTATATCCCCTTCTTTCTGGCTCAGCTGAAAGCCGAATTGTGCGACACAGCTGTTTTCTGTACAACAGCCTCTGCTGTTGTACTTTCCGTGGCTGCCTGAGTATGTAAGGTGCTAAAGTTCAAATTGCTGTGTTTTTGAAGCAGCGCAAAGACGTGGAAGGTGCGCACATGAGTGCTCAAAGCGGGTGCTCATAGAACCAGTTGTTAAACCATTTGCAGCCCAGCATTGCAGATACTCCTATCAAATATAATTAAAGGATCACCTGTAACCTTGGATCTTTACCCAGCTGTGTATAAAACAGTAGTTGAAAATACTCTGCTTTGAAATAATTCTAAACTTAGCACATAAAGAAAAAAAAATAGGAATACTTAGGACAAACTCATATTCAATTTTCTAATCAAGTGAACAATTTTCAAGCAAGGATGATGGATTTGGATATACAAATTGCAAAAATCCTCTCCATTTTACTGTCTGCGTAACTGGTCAGTGTTTGGCTCTGATGTTTGTTTAGAAAGTTTGTGCAGTGAATTCCCAACATTCCAAAGCCTATAGATTCAGAACACCTGGAAGGCACCAGATTGAGAATGATTCCCACTCTTATTTGTGTTTTTAATATTGACTCAGGTACAGTAATTTGGAATAATATAATAAAAACTGTCAATGACATCCTCCTTTCCTACCGCACACTTCACAATTATTTAAGAAATTTAAGAGTTCCTACATCAACTAATAAAGCTCTCCTTTAACGACAAAGGAATGTATAGTATTTGTTGATTTTTTTTTTCAAGTCAAATCCAATTATATTTACAAAAGGGAAGAAGACAATTATATGGTGAAAATAGTAGTCAAGAAGTTTATTAGTTGTCCATGGCACAGTCAGTTTCCTGCCACATCACTGAATCCTATAATTTTAAGTTTAAAATTTTGCTCCTGAAACCACTTTGTACAAAAAAGTGAAAAGTTCAGGTTAATCAATGTATATTTTAGTATCACAAAATTTAGTAGCTAAATAAACAATATTATTGAAGTAAATGACATAATTCATTCATTAAATGTATTGAAGGCTATTGAAAGTCAAAGAAAACCCCTTAGTAAATAACAGAAAATAAAATATATTAGTATATATTCTGTATTACTTTTTATTTCCTATAGGTTCAAACGAAGTCAGATGTACTTGTGTTTCAGATTTCTTGACTTTAATATTTTTAACAAAGTCTTCAATAACAAAGTATAAGTTACAATTTTATGGTGCTATTTAGACTTTTTATGGAACCCTTGAGATATTATAGCTGCATATCTAAAGTTGTGATACAATTCCTGTTGAAATAATGTATGCAGAATTCATTACACAGTCATCATGTTTCCTAGCACCAGTCATTGAAGTGCCATTACAGGATTTCTCAGTCCAAAATTTGTTTTTAGGCAATATATTGTCTTCCTCTTGCCAATAATGTATCTGTGGAATTAGTTGTAGATATTTTTAAAGGTCTAGAAAACATTTAATTTTACTTCATGGTTCTTATAGATGCATTTTTATACACCTTAGGAAAATGCACTTGCAGTAATTACAAATTAACATTTTAAGCCAATCTTCTCAAAATAATATTTCTATACTTTATTGACAGTGTCACAAGATGCAAACACTGCATAGGTGTCAGGAGGAGCATCTGGCCAGTAACTCTCAGATCCAGTCAGTTGCCCCAACTCCACCCCAAATAAAGGGATTATAGAGTCGTAAATAGAAAAAAAAATGACAGTGTCACAATTCTACATGCACATTCTTGCCAGCTTACCACACATGAAAAATTTAAAAACAATTGATAGTTTCAATATATGGTAGACCTTCAGGTTTGAAAGAAACATGCTATTCTGCAGTTCCTCTTTGGACACCAAGATAGTTCTGCAGTCCCAAGCTAGAAGCACAAGGGGGTGGGGGACACTGAAAGTCTATTGTTAAACTGACTGGGTGTTATTCAGTTCATGGTTTTATATCAGGCACATGCAATACAAAACACTTACAATAATTAACAAAATCACATATTTAACAACAAGTACTATTACAAGTGTCCATCAAGCATAGCTAATATAAATGAAGATCCAAACAAGAATCTTGTTTTTGTTTATAGTTTATAAAAGTAATTTTCAGCTTTCTTTTAAAAGCAGCCAAAGAAGATGAAATTATCTCAAAGGGGAAGGAATTCCATTGTTGGTGCCATAACTAAGAAGATTGTAGCTCTGGTTATTTCCACCTGGATTTGGGTAGCATTCAAAGCAGACCATTAGTCTATAAACAGAAGTTGCAGTTAGTTCTGTTTTACAGAAGACGTTTTGCAGAAGACAGAAGCACAAAGAAGAATCCATCTTAATCTGTTTCACATGGTCATCCAAGGACAAACCCATGTTCCACACACACACACAGCATCGCTGGTGAGATTTAAATTACTTGTATTTATTAATTATTATGTTCAGCCGTAACCAATACCATCTATACTGTATTTGGTTCTCGTATATATTTCTATTTTCCCCATTCCCCATATCCTGTTCTTTCAATAAGGCATCCAGATCTACACACACGGTCTGTTTTATTGGTGGAGAGATGGGTTTAGCTGCATGTCGAGCTGCACACAGACTAATGTGTAATGAGGACAGAACATATAGCTTTTGTTAGTATTGCTGAAGGCATTGTTTTTCTGTAGCCCTAACAGCAGCAAGAGAGTCTGCAGTGTGTGGTAAGAATATAAATACCAGAATGTACAATCAAACTCTGCTAGATTTTTGTGTGTGTGGCAGTTGAATTCTTGGTGTTCTCTGACCTTGGCTTTATTATAGCAGATATTTCATTACCAGGCTTGCTAACTTCATCCACACATGGGAAAGTGAAGCTTTCTAATTGTTTTTTATATAGCTTATCCTGCCAGTTGTGTTTGGGGTACAGTTTCTTCCTTGATGGTTTTTTGATTAGGCTATTCTTATCTGATTTATCTGATGCTGTTTCCTAGTTATCTGGATTAGAGTATGCTTTGGGCTTTATGCTTTCTTCCTCAACTTTGGCTTGTATTTTAAATAGTTTGTAGATGGAGTTTAAATGGTCTATTGATACCTGATCTGTCAGAATGCCAAGCTTCTAGGAAATCCCTAGCAGTAATTTGAACTTGAAATAGAAATGTTATGGTAATTTCATAAAACATTTAAAGCAGCTCCGTATTATGTGCCAAGGCCTATCACTGGAGCCAAAATATTTTCTACAGTGTTTACATAATCACAACTTATGGCAAGAAGGTTCCTGCAACTTTAATTAGATACCTCCTCCTTGCATCCCACTATTGCTTTTGGCTGTCTGTAACTATTGAATTCTCCTTTAAACAACATCAAAAGAAGGTTCTTCAGTGCCATTCCAATGCACTGAAATCTGTCTTATTTTAATCTTGAGCAAAGTAACCAATATATTCTTTCCTTTTCCTTCTTACAATATTGATCGTTAATTCAGTAGGAAAAATATAAATGTTTTTGTGGGCATGGGGATCATTGCTATCCCTAACAGCTTTATGTGTAGCAGTCATTGGGTCTTTGGCATGCATACACTCTTGATGAAACCAAGTTTTAGAGAAGTTAGCATGGTACCCTATGGTTGCACAGAGTGGGACTTTATACTTTTATGCCTTGAATTAATTATGTCTGGGAAGGTGTTACAAACCAACAATATTGCACTGTGGCCTGTTTCAACAGATGGGCTCTGGATGAATTTAGAGAATGTATTTGAGTTGATATTACCATTTAAAGTGAAAAAAGATCTTGTTCATTTATTTTCCAGAACATTTTGAGTCAGGATATTAACTTTTAAAGGGAGTTAGCAAGGGGAGATCATCACTGTTTAAGAGGGAAGGACACAAAACTTTATATAGCAAGTAGCCAGACTGCTAGTAATTACTATGTAGTCAGACATACTAGCTCTTCTGCCTTTCTAAAATGTGAGCTTTCTCCCCCCGCCACCCCCCAAGTCACCAGGGGGCGAGCTGTTTTAAAAACAACTATAATGTCTAATTGTGTCAGTCTCTGTCTGCTGTATTACTACATTTGTCTTCAGAACTTTGAGAAGCAATAAATAGAGGCAGGAGACATTAAAATGTCAAGAGAGATTTATTCTCTGAACCCATTCTGATACTGAAACTCCCTAATAAAATAATCTCTGGTTTTGGGAACTGGAGTATCAACTCAAATAGCCTTAAGACTGTCCCAAATACTAGTGGGAAGATTTAATGATAAGATTAATAGCCAGCGCTTAATGATTTGAAAAAAATAGGAGAAGAAACGGTTACACAAAGTTTGAAGGAAATAATTATGTTAATAACCTCATAAGCCTGACTGCCCTTCTAAGCTAGGTGTTGTTGGCAAGGAAGTGGCTATGTAATTTTTTAAGCCTATGGATTAAACATGAATGCCCTTCGTGTTTTCTGAATAAGAATTTCAAACTGCTATGGAGTTTAAATGAAGCTAGGCCCTCAGAATGAACACAGCATCCATCAATTTTGCACAAAAGCAGCTTTAGGACATGCTGTGAAAGGAAATGTTACTTTGTAGTGATTAGTAGTGGAACTGGTCTAATGGAGTCTGTGATTCATCAATCAAAGGAGAGGCCAGAATATGGGATAGGTTTATTATCAAAAGCCTCCTTGGTCAGAAATTATAGGGTGAACTTCCTGTTGAATTAAGATCTCATTAGTATGTTTTGATACTTATTGAAAATTGACTTCTCTGAATTCTCCCAAGCACACATCTTTTCCCTTAACCCCATTGAATCAATTAGGAAAGGTATTAAGAAGAGTACCAACTACCTGGAAGGAAGGAATAGTTTAAAGATAAAGGATGAAAGGAAAAGGACTAGGAGGAGAAACAGATGAGGGTTTAATGTCCTTAAACACCAGACTAAGTTATTCCATTTCTTCCAGGCATTTTCACATTTGATTTTAAGTCTCTACATTACCCTAGGCAATATTTTATATATTCTTATCCCTTATAGCATGTATTGTTTTGTTATTTTATTATTTTAGAATTTTTAAAATTACTGTAATGTATTGTGTGCATTAAAAACTGAATAAATGCATACTAAAAGATGAAGAAATTGCTTTTCTTTCAATAGGGTGAGATCACTGAAGTGTGCCTTTTTATCCTGGAAGCCAGTTGTTTTAAAGAGCAAGTAATTCCATGGAGTCTATTTCCATTCGTAAAACCAATCTTCTAGTTATTGTACTATTGCAGTAGCTATATAATCTAGAATGACCACTTTTATTGCTTTTCAATGTTTTCTGTATTTCTTCTTCCTGTATATATTACACTCTGCCCCAAACTTGCTCTTCTTTTTCTTAAAGGGGTTATACTTTGTTTAAGTAAATAAACAAAAGAAATAAATATCAGAGAAATGCTGTACACAATTGTGTTGTTGTTCTGGGTTTAGATACAGAAATGTGAGCACTTGGTAAAGTATATGTTCTTCCATTTTATTCTTTTTCCCATACCACTTAGTGGGATCTCCCATTTTACATTAATGTAACTGTTTTTACAATTGTCCCACACTTAGCAGCCTCCTGCTCCTGTCTTGAGATGTCAGGGGATCATCCAAAGGAGACTTGACAAAAATCTTGCACGCCTGTTTAATATAAGTGTTGTTCTGCCACTTTTGCTGACAGAAGTACTCCTTCTCACTCAGCTGAACAATTGCATGATATGCTATATCTACATTTGCTTACCAAGTGAAATGCTAAGTCTTCCCTACCCCGCCTCAAATTCTGCATGGTTTTTCATCTCACGATTATGCTATGTCTGACATACAATGAACCCTCAATTAGCGGTAAATGATCAAAAGGCACTTCACATACCTATTCATTATTATATTTTTGCCTTTGAAGGTAACACTAGGATGTCATTCACTATTTTACATTTATGCTGGCCTTCATTACTTGCAAAAGAAATATGCATGCCAAGCACAAACACAAGGTGCGAGCCTGCTTTAAGGTGGATGAAATAATCATATGTAAGTCAATGTAAACAAGCTTTGCATAGTTAGCAAATTGTAGACTAGTTTCTCTGTCTAGAAAGCTAGAAGCAAGACCACCATATATTGTATTTAGACATTCAAAATTTAGTCAGACTCTAAAGTAATCAAAAGGATTTTAGTGATAAACCATACTATTTGATTAAGTTGCAGTAACTTGCTCTTAATAATTTTTCGGTTTTGGAAAAGCAGGTCTTATTTTTATATGTGGCCACCAGTAGATTCTGAAAAGTTGGACAACTTCTAGGGCCTGCTAGGTCTGATAGTTCACCAATCATATCTGAATCAGATAGAAAGAATGGATATAAAGAAATCCAAGGATTACAAGATGGAATTCCCATAGACCAATACTTTCAGGAATTCTATGTACCATGTCTGAATTTCCTAGACAGTTTGTCTCTCCATCCTCGAGCTGCCATTTCTTGGCATCCAAATACAATTGTTGCTGCAAAACCATTAAAATAGGTTTGTTCAACCTAGAGCGAATCTTATAATTTGGAACCATGGCTTCCAACATTGCCAACTAAGGGCCGTTCTGGCTGGTATTTCTGGAACAGAGTCTTGCCATTCCTGAGAGTTTCAACTAAGAACAGCTGTCTTTAAACCATTTTTCTTTAAAAATAAGACTAAGAAAAGTAGAACTTTTTGTAATCTCAAAATACTGAAATAGGTATTTGAAAAATTGACCAATTAGTTATGTCCGCCCAAATGTAAAAAAAAAAATCAGTTACATTTTTGTTTTGTTGAATATTGCCATGAAAGGTTCTTACTAACATATTTTTACAAGAGTTCAAAAAACTAAAAAAAAAATGAAAGTTACATTTTTAATCAGCTTTGTAATATTAATTAATTGACTTTATTAATTCTTTGATACTGATATCCTGGGCTTTTCTATACTTCAGTTGTAATGGTGAAAGGATTTTAGTTAACATTCAGCCTGTGGAACTAACATACAGTAATATGAATAACAACATAGCAAACCTGTAGATTATGCTGGAAAGCTTGAAAATATTGGTAATAAAATTATATTTGCAAATCAAATATACAAGTCTTGTTTTTAGATATCTGTTTAAAGATTAGATAGTAAAATACACATTTTTTTTCTTCAAGGTAAAATTTTGCAATTTAAGTTTCTAATGGGAAAAAATTCTATAGTTCACCACACACATTAAGTCTGAGGATAAATCAAGAGAAAGCATGTGTCGTTAAATCAAATGCAGATGAGATATGTTGTACCTTCAGTGTTGTATCTTTTCTTTTATGAGTCTGCCCATGTTTTAAGATCTTCACGAGAGGCTCTTCTCTAAGTTATCTGCCATCTGAAATGCAATGGAAAACTGTGAAGAGAGACATTTCAGTGCTAGCTTACATCCTCCACTTTGGAGTTCTCATTGAAAAGAAGGTGTTAAATGGAGTCTTTTATGTTAGTCTAGACTCCAGCCTTTTAATCTCCATTGATATGTCGCATTCAAACCACTGTACGTTATCTACATAGATTTTTAAAATGATATTGATTGATTTTTCTAACCGGAGACCAGTGGGAGCAAGTGACTTCCTGTTCATGGTAATATTATTATGCAAATGATGCAATTTGCATTAGTCATATAATTCACAACATTTGTGCAATGATGGCATGGGGTGCATGATGTCATTAAGGTTTGTATTGCATGTCTGTACTCTTGTTGTGTAGAGATTCTTTTTTAAAGACATTTAATGGGTAAGTGATGTCGATCTAGGTAGGACATGGGTGTCAAACTCATGGCATCACATTGCTATCACATGATGTATTGTGACATTTTTCCCCTTCGTGGAGCTAGGGTGGGCATGGATTGCACATGACGCATCCAGCCCATGGGCCGCCAGTTTGACACCTAGGACATCTAGGACATCCATTTGAAAATATACATTCTGTGCTTCAGTATTTCACATGCACCTATAAACTGATTGCATTTTGTTGAAATACTATTTAGGGGAATGTTTTAGCTCTTTCACAAGAATGTTATGATATTATAGTAAGTAATATGCTGCCAGGGACCAATCAATGACACAGGATTCTAACTATCCTTTATTATTACTCGGGTTTTTTATATTTTTACTGTGGGCAATATCATTCATGAATAATCTAATGTAATAGAAGACTATTACCTTGCCTACCTAAATTGTGTGACTATTGGTGGTATCACAAAAGTGTTGAAGAATGATCCCATCTCATTCATATGGTATAAACTCAACTCAAATTTTATTCATCACATGCACAGTCATACATGGTACGGAATGCAGTGAAATGTGTATGTGACCGCTTGCAACCGTAGGTAGCAGGGTAAGAGAATAGTATAGACAGGGAGGGAGAATAAGTTAGGGAGTGGTTGAGAGAGGTTATAGGAATACTTTATAGTTCTGGGATTGTTGTGGTTTGGTTTAGGGTCCGTATTGCCTGTGGGAAGTAGCTCCTCCTTAGTCTCTCTATGTTGGCTTTCAGAGAATAGAGGCACTTTCCTAACTGCATCATGGTGAACAGTCTGTTGTTGGGGTGGCTGGGGTCCTTAATTATTTTCCTGGCTGTAGTTTGGCATCATCCGTTGTAGATGGAGTGCAGTTCAGGGAGCTTGGTGCGGATGATGTACTCTGCTATGCGCACCACCCTCTGTAGAGCTTGCCTGTCCTGTATGGTGCTGTTCCCAAACCACTTAGTGAAAATAAGGTCAGACTATTAGAAAACTTTTATTCCTTTGTCTCTTTCATCAGGTCATACATAACAAAGGCAGAATAAATACAAAAGTTAAGTCAAAAGCAAGTTATACAGATTGAAAAGGCAAAAGAATTTGGTCCATTTGTTCTTTAAACCAAAATTTACAGTGAGGTTTCTGGTCACAGAATTTAATGAATTTTCTTGACTCTTGATCCTTTTTGCCCACACACATGCAAACCAGTGATATGCTAATGAAATAAGAAAAGCACAAGCCAATATGTAAAACGCTCTTTGTGAGGCTTATGTGTCTCTAAGCTTTTGAATAAATATGACTAATTCTCTGATGCTAGCTTTAAAATATGTATACAAATCAACATGCATATCCATATACCCCAAAATAAAGCACACTGCATTGCTTTTCTAAAACAACGGATAAAAGTTATTTCACAACCATGCTAGATTTACATTTCATCTGTTATAAAATTAAAAATACTTTCAAGAGTTGGTTTCCTTTTCACTTCAGTGCAGTATAAGAGTTGTACCATACCATAGATGAGATATGAGATTTTGTTTAAGACCACACTGGTATTTATAATACAGGTACTGAAATGAAAACCCACAAAATCTAGAGGCAGTCCTATAGCCTGTATGGAGATTGCCAAGAGTGATTGCCAAAATAAGCAGCTCAACTTGGATTCAAAACTTCCATTCACATTGTTTTAAGTTATGGTTAAAGTTTGGAGCCGTTTGGATATAGTATTGAGGCATTACGCTAGAAACCAGAAGTCTGTGAGTTCTATTCCTACTTTAGGAAAAAAAACTCAGTAGAGTGACCTTGGGCCAGTTGCTATCTCTCAGTCCTAGAAGAAGGCAAGGGCAAACCACGTGGAAAATCTTGGGAAATTATAAGGAGTAGTCCAGGTGATTGCCTGGAGTAAACACTGACTCAAAGTCACACACACAAAAAGCAGTAAGCAACAGGATCTCTTCTAGTTCTCATTGGTTTTTCATACAGGTTTCTGAACGAAAAAGCTTTCTACAATGTGAAAATCATGCCTGTCTGCCATCGTATTGCATTTTAAAGACATCTGAAGACAACCTGGAAAAACTAATCCCTTTTAGCTCACAAAACTATCTAGATCAGGTGTTTCCGACAGTTTGATTTGCCTGAGCTGCACTGAGTGAAGATGAATGGTCTTGGGCTGCATATACAATATATAATATAGTTAATTATAGTTAAATAGCAAACTTCCTATATTTTTTATATTTTTATTATGATCTTTTGGGGCTGCATTATTAGCTATCCAGCACTGCAGGTTGTAAATGCCACATAACACCATGACTAGACTTGATACAACAGACTCACAGTGACATTGCAATGAGCAACATATACATATCAGTGGAATAATGTGTGTATATGTATAAATGTATGTATGTATGTATGTATGTATGTGGAAATGTATGTGGAAATGTGCCAGCCCGGGCATTTCCTGGGGTTAGGGATTTGTTTATAAGTCTGGAGATGTATTCTGTATCTGAACGTATTCCGCGTTTTGTGTGATTGTACCGATGGAGGTTCACTCAGTTTCGCTGCACACACATTGTGCATTGACAATAAAGGATTGGATTGACACAGGTCACTTACAGGGGCGCAGAATTCTAAACTGATGGTCCATTTGACTTCACCTTTGGGCTCAGCCTGATCGTCTTCTGCAGTCACTTTCACAAATAACGTCATAACATTTCAGTAACTCTGTTAGTATCTGGTAAAGGAAATGTCTCCTTGCCTTACTGTGTTTCTCCCATTCTTACTTGCTAGAGTAGATCAAGAAATCAACAGCACAGGAAGGCTGAGATTTATTGAGATTGGCTATATTAACAGAACCTTGCAAAGCACCTTGTGCTGTTTCTTCTCCCCCTTATACTGCTGTGAATTACAGAGCTGTCTGCCTGAGCTACTTATAAATATTGTCTACCATTGACCCAAAATATATTTTGGCCCCTCGTTGGCCTGGCAGTGGACCTTACATGTTGGCTCTATCAAGGTCAAGCGTTTCTAAACCGTGGCAACTTAAAAACCTGTGGACTTCAACTCCCAGAATTCCCCAGCCAACATGGCTGGCTGAAGAATTGTGGAAGTAGAAACCCACAGGTCTTAAACTTGCCACGGTTGAGAAACACCAGTCTAGGTGATCTTCTTTACAAGTAGTTCTCAACTTAGAATCACCATTGGAACCAGAATTTCGGTCATTAAGCAAGCCATGTGACCAAAACCAATTTTATGACCTTTTTTTTTTTTACCCTGAATTGATAAGCGCACCCGGTTGACCCCACTGATTTTGCTTGTTGGATGACCGCTGGGAAGGATGCTGGTTGTGGTCATGTGACCACAGGATGCTGCAACAGTTGTCAGTGTGAGCCGGTTGCCAAGCACCCAAATTCTGATCACATGACTGTTGGGATAGTGTGGCAGTCATAATCGGCCCAGCCCACCTCACAGGGTGGTGGTTGTGGGTAAAATAGGAGGAGGGAAGATTATTAGATGGGTTGGCCGCTTTTGAGTTATTTATAAAAAGTAATTAATAAAGGCGGAATATTAATTAATTGATTAAAATGCTCAGGTCTGCTCTAAACATTTTGAACTTAACTGCTTTTTCAGGGGTTCCAGCGCAAAAAAGAATGAAAAAGCTGATTCAAAAGACGATAGTAACAAAGTGGATGAAAAGGACGAAAAGGGGAAAGAAGAGCAGAAGTCGGGATCTGCCGATAAATCTAAGGCTCCCAAAACAGGTAATTGATTGCTGGAGGAGGGAAAAAAAATAACCGAAGGCAGCGTTTCTCAATCTTGGCCACTTTAAGATGGATGGACCAATACCCAAAATAATTCTGGGCTATCTGGGGAATTCTGGAAGTTGAAGTCCACCCATCTTAAAAGTTGAGAAGCACTGCCCTAAGCCCTTCATTGCTGTCTTTTGCCAGCAGTTGGACTGTCATCCAATGTCTTTGCTTTTGCATAGGGAGCAAAGGGACAGAGAGAACCGTGATAATGGATAAATCCAAGGGCGAACCAGTTATTAGGGTGAAGACCACATCGCGATCAAAAGAAAGAGTAAGTGAATTGTTAGCTTTCCTTTTAACTAGAGCTCTTGACCGGATTTTGTTAAAAGCAAGGGAAGGAGATAGGACAGTTTTACTGTTTTGTCCTTGAGAAATTTGGTATCGTCGTTTCACTTTTCTTTGCTACACAGAATTACTGAAGATAATATCAACATTCTCCCCCCCCCCCCTCATTTTAGAGGCGCTCATTGGCCACTCTTATAAAAACCTTAAGCAATGAAATAAAAATAATTGGATCACGGAAATGCGATGGTCTACTTCGACACCTGGAAGCCTTTTTTCTCGTTCCGAAAGGTATAAAATATAAAAGTTGAAAGGAGAGAAAGGTAGAAAAGGAGACAAGAAAGAACAGGGGGAAAAGTAGCTGCTTCCAACTTTTTTCAGTGCAGTAGAATTAAAAAACAACAACAATGACAGCCTCAATCTTTTTACTTAACCTTTCTAAATACTTCAAGCCTATAACAACAGTCATTCTAATCATAAAAAGCTAGAGTTTTGAGTACAGAATCCATCAGTGGTTTCCAAATGGAAACAAAAACTACATAAATTCTTTTCTCTTTAATTCAAATGGTCGATTTTGCCATCTCCACCAACCCCATCACTTTTGCCATCCGTTCTTCTATTCTGGGAGAGATTAAGTGGGTCTTTCCATCTTTGTGTTTTGGAAACTTGAGACTAAGAAGTAAACATCCTTTCACCCTGCATATTGCAAATGGGAAAATCAATGTGAAATGCTTTATTGAAGTTGATTTTGACTATTCAGCCTTAAGGTGGACTCAAAATCTTTTTGCCCAGAAAACCGAAAGGTTTTATAATATATGTATATCGCACAATCCTGACTCTCAAAGAAAACATATGAAGAATGGTTGCAGGAATTGGGTCTGAAAAGGAAGAGAAGGGGTGACATGATAGCAGTGTTCCAATATTTGAGGGGCTGCCACAAAGAAGAGGGTGTCAACATATTCTGCAAAGCTTCAGAAGGCAAGACAAGAAACAATGGATGGAAACTAATCAAAGAGAGAAGCAGCCTGGAATTAACGAGAAATTTCCTGACAGTCAGAACAATTAACCAGTGGAACAGAAATTGTACTTCTTCACTGGAGATTTTTAAGAAGAGCCTAGACAGTCATTGGTCTGAAATGGCATAGGGCTGTGATGGCGAACCTATGGCACAGGTGGCACGCAGAGCCATCTTGCTGGGCACACAAGCTGTCGACCAACTTACCTCCAGCTGAGCGTGCATATGTGATTGTGCATGCACACGTGCGTGATTGCAGAGACCCAGCTGGTCTTCGGGCGTCCGCTGTGCATGTGCGTGATTGCAGCAGGAAATCCAGCTAGTTTTGGAGCTCTCCTGCGCAAAAGCTGTATGCATGCTCAGATGGTGCGCTTGAACATGGAAGTGCATGTGGAGGAGCCACATGCAAGTGCAGATGGCACTCGCAAAGCACGTACTTTTCGGCACTCAGTAAGTAAAAGGTTCGCCACCACTGATATAATGTCTCCTACCTGAGCAGGAGGTTGGACTAGAAGACCTCCAGGGTCCCTTCCAATGAAGCCATTTTTGGTGTTCCTGATGGAGGGTAACGTTTTATGGATAACATTAAATCTAGATCAGCATGCTTAGAAAGATGCTCTTTCATCTTCAAAAATACGAGGACATAAAAGAGCTTAGGGGCCTTCAACATACCCCAGTTTCTGTTCCGCTTTTATTAGCAGGGGATGACAAGCTGGTTGCCTGGTGAGGTTTAGCTCCTGATGGGAGTTTGATCTTTTGATCTTGAATCTCTTTCCAAAAAGCCTGCCCTTAAATTTTCAATAGAAAGTGTGATTTTTAAACTGTAAAAACGCAATCGTGGCTCCGTTAGGGGAACGTAACCCTCTTGAGAATGCAAGACTGATGCAGAACATTCCTGTCAAAAGGATGATGACAGCACTTTAATTTGAGCTTTTAAGCAAAAACAGCACAACACGACACAGTGTAGAGAGACACCTTTCAGGAGATTTTGATTTTTGGTTGGAGTCTTTGCAGCTTTGTTGCCCTGCTTCTACCTTGCACATCGGTTTCTAGCACCCATATTCCTCTGGGGCCTAGAGAAGCCTGTAGATTTCCCTTTGTGTACCCCCTTATTTGGCAGGAAAGAATTACGTGCAAATAAAGTTGGTGGCCTTTTCACCTTTTTTTTTTTTAATGAAAGTAGTTTCAGAGTTGGAATTGCAGAGTTGGAATTGAAAACGATCTTAACAGGGAGGACCACATGCGACTACATGGGTTTTGTAATATTTTTAGGCATGTTAGACTTCGATGCTCATGGGAAAATAGCCTGGAAATGGCTATTTTAGGAGCGTGATTGGTTGTAGTTTAGAGCAGGTAACGTATACCAGGCATGTCAAACTCGGAGTCCCCCGAGGGCCATATTGCCATATTTGAGTTATGATGAGGGCCGCACTCTCTTCAATTGGGCCACAATGGCTGGGCTCGCCCTTGGCAGCTCGGAGGGCGGCCCATCTTGCTCTTGGGACAGCGAGGCGGTGGCACGGTTCAGGTTACAAGCAACGGCCTTGCCCGACCGGCTCCTCTGACCAGGCTAAGGAGGAGTTGCTGTCGCTCCGGGGCAGAGGCGTTTCTCTTGCAACTTGCCCAGAGAGCCTAGGAAGCTTTTTTTGCTAATTTGTTATGTGCCTAGACCAGGGGTGGGCAAACTTTTTGACTTGCGGGCCACAATGGCTTCTAAAATTTGAAGGAGGGGGCCGGGCCAGAATAGGAGAACGATGTGTTTGTGTGAACTAATATAAATTGGATGTGGCCCACGGGCCGTAGTTTGCCCATGTCTGAGCTACACTTACTGA
>JAEANM010012253.1:0-14895 GCA_017656035.1 Myanophis thanlyinensis | reverse complement strand
GCCCAGAATGCTACATCACAGCCACCCACTCAAGACATTACCCAAGCTGTTACAATACAAGAGGCTAATGGAAAAGAAATCAAGACACAAAGGACCCAGAAGATTACAATAACGACCCAGAAGATTACAGTAATGACCCAAAAGATTACGATGCAGGACCAAGAACATCACAACAAAAGAAATCGCAAGGCCATTATACCAACATTAACTCCATCAATTAATCAAGAGACAGCAGCGCAGCCAACCAGCCTAGGACACCACGCCCTTCCACCAGTATTTATAGAGAGACACCAGCTCCGGTCACACTTCTTGCACTGGCATGAAGCAGAAGGCACCAGCCTGAAGATGGCGAGTGGGATCTCGCCGAAATGTTGTGAAGAGATTCTCAAACTTACACAGGAAAAGACCCGAATAAACCTAGACCTGCATACCTGCACCCGTGAAAATCTACGAAAACAAATACACACACACACACACAAAAGACGGTCAAAATAACAAGCAGTAGAATTTCACTGCATTCAATTTCACTGCACACATGATGTGCATTGACAATAAAGGATTGAATTGAATTGATACAATATCAGTTAAGAATTCAGATAAAAAACAAGCATTCGTAATTCAGTATGCAGCATTTAATAATTAAAAAACTAATAAATCCTGAGATTGTGAAGTCTCAAGTGGCACTGGAAGACTAGTAGCAATGTAGCTAGGACAAGCACTATCAGCAGAAGCTTTGTAAAGTCAAATAAAAACAAGAAAATATCAAAAATATATTTTGATATTTTATTGTTCTTCTCTTGATTGGAACTTCAAATGTTTACTATGTACACAGTAAAGCATGTGAAGGAGCAGCTGTTATTAACTAAACAGATTTTTTTTAAAAGACAGCAAACACAAATATGTCTTTTTCAACCATAATAGAAGATTCTTTTGTTTGAACCCTGTCATTTTTTCATATTTCCAAACATTTCAAAGTTTGTGATTCTTACACTCTACAAAGGAGTTTAAAAGAATAATTTACAGTTAAATCAAATCAAATCAAATTTATTCATCACATACATATACATACATAGTTACTGTAAAATGTAACTTTTAATTAATTCCAGATTCAAAATAACCATAAAATTATTTAATGCAAACCTTTGTTGAAGTAGAGATAGTTGCATTTCCAGCTTAAAAAAATCTTATATTGAGCCATGGTGGCACATGGTTAGAATAGAGCTGTGATGTGAACCTATGGCACATGTGCCCCAATTGGCATGCAGAGCCATCTCTGCCAGCCATTGCCCCAACTCACTGACTGTGCATGCACACATGTGCGTGACTCTGCATGCACAAATGTGCGTGACTCTGCATGCACACGACTCCGTGACTGCACATCTGCGCAAGACTCCCCGCATGACTGCGCATGCATGAGACTCAAGACTGCACATGTGTGCACATCTGCACTGTGTGCATGCACAAAAGACGCATATATGAATTGCGCATGTGCAAAAGACGCGTGCACGAATTGTGCACCCACGGAAGGTGCCCGCACATTCGGCACTCAGTGCCGAAAAGGTTTGCCACCACTGGAATAGAGCGTTGCAGGCTAATTCTGCTGACTGCCAGCAGTTTGATTTTCACTGGCTCAAAGTTGATTCAGCCTTCTATCCTTCCACAGCAAAATAAGGACCCAAATTGTTGGGGGCAATATGTTGACTCTGAAAACCACTTAGAGAGGGCTGTAAAGCACTAAGGGCTATTGGTATATAAATAATGCCAAATTACAGTGCAGGTCAACCTATTTTAATTGTCTGTTTCAACCTCCTAGCAGCCCAGGTCTAGTACTCAAGAGCATACTAAAGTTTTGCTTTCATATATCTTAAACATAAGCTATTATAAATCTTTATTTTTCCTCAAAGTCAGCTGTTTCAATATAGATTATAGGGCTAATCACAAGAAGGGCTGAGCTGTATGATTTAAATTGCTTTTTAAAGTCCTTTCTGTATTCCGCATTAGTAATGATTTCCATAGAGCTGAAATAAATATATAACAAAAAATCAGTTTTATGAGTGAGCAATGAGTATTTCCTTAACCAGTAGAAAAAGTCCTGTGAAATTATGTACCTTCTAGCCAAACCCAAATCCACAAACAAAATGTAACAAATATAATCATTACTTTATCCTCTTCTACCCAATTTAAGTTAGCTATTTTCCAAGAAGGAAAGTACTTGCACATGCCGGAAAGAAGTGAGCCTAAAGAGATAATATAAAACCCCTGTGTCCCTGTTATTTTTATCAATATTTATCAATATTTTTAGGGAACTGCATATGCCTATTAACCTAATATTCCTCTCAAAATCTGACAAATGCACCAGCAGTTGAAATTTGATAATTACTGGGAAACAGTATCTACATCAATTGCAAGATGTCTAGAGTCACTTGGTTGAGTTAGGCGGCTACAGAAAATGAAATAACAAATGAATGAATGTTAAATATGTCTAAAAACTATTGTTTGAGAAACTGGGAGAACAAAGGAATGAGAGACTTTTAGGTCATCTGTCAGAAATGCCGAGTAAATTATGTATTTTACCTCATGTATACTTTAATCGTAGATAAAGTACCAAATTATCCCTGGGAAAATAAAATGAACACTATACCTGTGAGTGTCTATCTTTTTCTTTGGCACCAAGAGATTCCTTTAGCTTTGACCGAGAAGGTGGCTGACGTTTTACTTTCAAGGCAAGTTGTGCCTTAGCTTTATGAGCACTTGTATCTAACCTTGGTGGATCTCCAACAAAGGTATCAAAATCTGTAAGAAATGCAGTCACTTATTAAAAAATTACTATAGTATTTATTCATCACACACATTTATGACATTATTCAATACTCCCTTTTATTTATAATAATTAAACAAATAACAATTTAGATTCTGATATATTTTGTTTTACAAAACAAGGTAAGATCACTATACCAGCTGTATTTAGTAGAAGGACAACTTAGTGTCGTGTTATAAAAATGTGATGCAGGTCATTTAGTAAAAGTGGTCCTCATTTAATGACTGTTCATTTGGTGTCTGTTCAGATTTACAACAGTAACAAGTAGTGGTTAAAATGAAACATTGTTGTCCCTGCAGTACTGATTGCAAATTACAACATCACAGCTCCCATGATAATGATTTGCAATCTTTTCTGCCAGATTCCCACAAGCAAAGTCGATGGGAAAGCTGGCAGAAAGTTGGAAGTCAGGGTCAACTGGGCTTCTCACTTGATGGCGGCAAGCAGGACTGGCCATCCCTAAACTGTGCAGTCACATGGTTTTTCGACCTATGACCTATGCTTAACAATGGAATTTTTGGTCCCAATTAGCATAATATCTAGCAATTAGGACTTTGTCAGAGGTTTTGATATCATAGTTCACTGAGCATACCAATAGATACCTTTATTACTCACCAGAAAAATCTAATTTCTCCACCGAAGATTCAAGTTCCTGCATATCATCCTTAATTTCAAAATGTTCTGCCAGTTGTTCAGTGTTTGGTGTGACAGAGTCTAATAAAATACTATTTCCAAACATATAGGGGAGTTTCTCATATATTTTTAATTTGTCTTCAAGCTCTGTAATCTGAAGATAATAAACATTATTTTTAAAACCGAGACACATTTACAAAGACCTTTAAAATAACATTTAAAATATAATTTTGTCCAGACCTTCTCCTGCAAAACTTTTAATTGATTTGCATGTTCCTGATTGTTTTCTTCAATAATTTTTGTATGATCTTCTTTTATCGTGAGTTCTTCTCTGGGAGAGACAACAAACATATCATTAGAGCCATGGTGGCGCAGTGGTTAGAGAGCAGTACTGCAGGCTACTTCTGCTGACAGCTGGCTGCCTGTAATTTGGCAGTTCAAATAATATTCTTTGAAAATAACCTTAATTTAATGACATTACCTCAGAGATGAGGAATTTACAAACTCTAGATATTACTGAACTATAACTATAACTTTAACCCCTGGCAGCGTCAATCAGTCCAACCAACAAGTGAAAGAACACATTCTGCATCTCTATTTTGATCAGACTGCAATGCCATCACTGCCTACAATATATCTTTTCAGTATTTGCTTCTTTTCCCTGAATTACATAATTCATGTTGTCCTACATTTTCCCTAGCATCTAAAATAAAGCATTAATACTGTACGTGGTATCTTAACCTAATTCAAGACCTTGATGCTAATTGCCCACAAGCATACAGAAACAAACACCATAGCAATAGCACGGGGTGTCAAACTCAAGGCCCATGAGCTGAATCTAGCTCATGGGATGGTTACATCTGGCCCGCAGGGCTGGCCTGGAAACAGTGAAGGGCCAGCCTGCAGTGCCTCTGCCAGCGAAAATAAGAGCTTGGGAGGGCTGCGACGGCCTCCTACAACCCTCTGCCAGTGAAAATGGAGTTCAGGAAGGCCATGCGCTCCTCCCAAGCTCCATTTTCACTGGCAGAAGATTGCAGGAGGCCGTTGCAGCCTCCCAAGCTCTGTTTTCAATGGCCGACTGCATGGGCCAGCACAGGCTCTCCCAATACGAGTGATGTTGAGCTGGCCATGCCCACACGGCCCCCAAGGTCAAACAAAACCCTGATGTGGCCCTCAATGAAATCGAGTTTGACACCCCTGCAATAGTACAAAACACTGTACATGTAAGACATTACAAGCATAGATATCTATGACCTTAACTGACAAAGCAAAATAACACACTCACTTCTGCTGATATTCTTTGAGTAACTTCTTCGCTTTGTTATACTTTTTTTCCAGCACATCATATTGTTCTTGAGTTTCTTTAAGATGCTCATTTACAGTTTTGCATAAACTCTGGGCTTCTAACCAGTAGGTTTCTAACTTTTTTATTTTTTCTTTGTTATCATCTATAGTTTCCTGGAGCTGTGATTTCTTTAACTCCCATTCAATCTTTTCAGCTTCTGTTGTTTTTAGCTTTAAAAAAAAAAAGGTCAAATTATTAGACTTTAGTCATTACTCATTCATTTATAGAGTAACTGGTTAGATTTTAAGCCAAACAAATAAGTTTCTCACCAAAATATAACAAGGAACAATTATTAATTTTGCCTTAGTTTTAGTTCATTTGCACAAATCCACACATACTAATTCATTTTAGTCATTCATGCTTTTTTTATTTATCTCTGGCCATCTAAAAATATTGCCTTTAATTTTTAATATTCAAACTGTCCTGACTGTTATAAAAGATTTATTATCCTAAAAGCAAATAAATATTTACCTTATTTTTCAAAATTTCAATTGTAAGCTAAATTGTATAGACATGGCTTATATTGCCTTGCTGATTTTTTAAAACTTTTATTTACAGCTCTGTTTAGTGTTGTTTGCAGTGTGAAAGACAGAACACAGACGGAAATCTCGTGAGACTCAAAACCCGAGGGACCCCCAATTCTCATTTTGCATAGCCCAGCAATTTCAGACATTCAAACACTTTCCCTGTCTCCCTGCCTGATTTCCTCTCAAACAAAAACATTTTTTTGCTGATATTAATATGCTAACTTTGAAACAAATGTTTTCCCTCCTACACAACTGCCAAGTTTTTGAGGGCAATTTTTCATAGGTTACACTATGTGAAGAATGTACACTGAATATACTAAATGAAGAATACAAATAAATAAGGAACATGATCCTACTTGATATTGTCAAACTCAGAATTTCAAGGAACATAGTCAGCAAATTTTTAGTTTCATTACTAGAAAAAAAACCATTGTATTACCCGTTACTTTTCTATCACTGCAGCATTGTTAGAAACTGTTCAGTTCATACTGCAAAAGTTTTAAAGTTTTAGGAATCCATCTGTGATTTAGATTCAGTAATTCAAGTCATATATTATATTTTAATTACAAGAAAGTGAATGGCCTAGATCTTATTCTATAGAAAATTCATACACTATGAAATATGCTGATTGCCTTTTCTGCTATCAAAAATGCAGAATAAGCAGTATATCTCATGTTGCGCTGGAACATCTGTTTAATTGATTAGGGAAGGGAGACAGGACTTCTGTAAAAGTTATTTTATAGCAGAGGATTAAATATCTCAAAGTATCAAACAATTCTAATCCATGTACCCTGGATGAGAATAGGGCACTGCCCTTACTTACAAATGACATGTTGTTATCCTAACAAAACAAATTATTCCTCCAATCCATTTGTGCCTTTCATTTGCATGTATCTATAAGTACATCACATGTGTAATGAAATACCACAGAAAATATTCCTTTCACAGACTAGCACAAATTACATAATGTTTTCTATTTTTAGTTGAAATTAAGAATTTGGTTTTATCTTATTTGTCTTTAATATATTCAATTTGAATCTACAAATAACTGAATATAAATGTTTTTTTTAAAGTATATATTGAAAATTTACCTTTTCCTTAAGTTGATTAACTTCAGCTACTGTAACTGCATGCTTTAATTGTAACTAGAAAAAAATGCATAGAAAGTTTTACTGGAGGAAAAAAAAGATGCAATTGATATTTGAACATTCACTTTACTATCTATTACTGTTCACATTTGTCTCATGTACGGCTACAGTTCATAAATTACCTCACTAGCAGCCATGCCGGCTAAATCTGCTAAGTGATAAAATCCAGGAATATATGAAGGGATTCAGATTCAGATTCCCATTCTGTAGCTTACTTACAGACAAAAGTTTTGTCCAAACTTAAGAGAGGAACATTACTAGAACTAGTCAGAGGAAGTTATAACTTGTTTTTCCCACCAATTTTGCTGAAATACAAATTTCAGACAGCACTTCCTCTTTTTGAATTGTTAACCAGCTGACAATTATATGACCCACTTATGGAAGATAAATATGAATAGTCATTGATTAATTCATGTTAAAGAATCATATTGCTAGATAAATATGGTTCCAACTGATATATTAATATACTTTCCGATATACACTGATTGAAAATATTTCTTTACACAATCAGATTATTGTTGGCAAGAAGTATTCATTAGGAGGCTTAAAAGATAAAAAATAATTCTCTCAAGCCTACAACTAAATCAAAACAAAGACATAAAGATATGCTTTATTCAAAAAGGATATGCTTTTCTCAAAAGACTTAGAAGAACCTCAAAGTGTCATTAGCTAAAAGTACAGTGGAAGGAAGTAACAGAGTTTGAAAAGGGAACTCCTTTGGAAGCAGTGGGTTGGGAGGTAAGGGGGGGCACAGTGTCACATCAACAGGACTGAGGTTGTATCTGTTTTGCTGAGGCAGCCAAAAGGAAGACAGTGGAGGAAGTTGAGATTTGAGCACAGCAGCTGGATCAGCTATCTGGATTTTGCCCCAGAAAGGACTGAAGAATGGAATGGAAGGATTAGAGGGAGGATTGGGAAGAGGTAGAATATGGTGTAATCCCATAGGTGGTATTATGTGGAAAATGTTGCATGTACTGAACAGTACGTTATGCCCTTATTGTGCTTATATGCTTGAATTATTGCAATACAGGTACTCCTCGACTAAAGACCATAATTGAGCCCAACATTTCTGTTGTTAAGTGAGACATTTGTTAAGTAAACTCTACCCCATTTTTTACAATATTTCTTGCCACAGTTGTTAAGTGTATCACTGCAGTTTTAAGTTAGTAATACAACTGCTAAATGAACCTGGTTTCCCTATTAACGTTGCTTGTTGTAAAAGCTGATAATGTGACCCTGGAACACTGCAACCGTCTTAACTACAGGCCAGTTGCCAAACATCCACATTTGGATTACATGGCCACGGGGATGCTGCAGTAAGTATGAAAAATGGTCATCAAACACTGTTTTCAGCGCCATTGTAACTTTGAACTAAATGAACTGTTGCAAGTTGAGGACTACCTGTATTAAACTGATTCTGGTATTGTTCGTGCATTAATGGTTTTACTATGATTATGTATTCAATTTATCACTTATTTAGATATGCTTACTAAACAATATTTCTCAATGCATAAGATATATAAAGTGGTTTTTCTGGACTTATTAAAATGAATATAATTCCCAGGATATTTTACATTTTGAATAGGAAGTAGAATTCATACATACACATCTAGAAAATTTAAAAAATACAATATATTCCATACAGTTTATTGGGTTCTTCAGTGCCAAAGATATGTTTGAAAAAAATATCATTAAATTGTAACATCAGATTTTCTAACTTACAATAGTTAATTCACAGTAAAATTCCCATCATCTATTTTAAGAGATAACAAAATTTCACTCTACCTCTTTAAACTTCAGCATGAACTGTGTAGAATCCATGTCTAATGGGAAGTTAATATCTTCATTTTCAGGAAGATAAAATACTTCTACTGATTTTTCTTGTAAATGTGATTCAAAAGAAACGTCATCTTCATCATAATCTTCATCCTGAAACAATATTAAACAATATTTTATTAAAGCAATATCAAACTTTCTCAAAATGATGTTATACAACAATAAACATACAATGCTATTATATACAGCATGTTATTTTTTAACATTTTTTATGAACATGCAAAGCTTAACATCTTTTAACATTTTTAAAAGTACAGTAAATGCTTAATAGTTTATATTTACATGTTTAGTTGTTGCTTCATATGACATTGTAAATCATCAATTTTGGTTACATTGGTCTTTGACCAAAATACATTTTGAATCTGAACATCAAATTTGGCTGGAAGTATATTTTAAGCAAGAAATCTGTTAGTTCATGTTGCCCGACTGTTCTCACTTTGTTCCTCTTTTTGAGCAAAGGGACTTTACAAATCAGGAAAACACAAATGGCTACAAAGTGTAGCAGAAAAAAAACCCAAATAAAATGAAGAAAATGTACACTTGCCTTGCTTACAATTTTTTTATTTAATGCTTAATTAAGTATTTAATTCATAGTCCAATGTGATCTTTATAAGGGTACTACATATGTTAATTAATACAAACTTAACCAATACAGACTTGCATTTATTTAATAACAGCATTTATAAGAAAAATATAAAATTATAGCTGAATTGTATTATGTCCAATGCTTTACTAAACCAAGATGTATGGGTCATTGTTTCAATCAAATGCAGTCATTAACAATTCGTATTTTATCAGAGGAATCAATACAGATGTGGCTACAGGTTCCTCACTCCTTATCTTATATCATGAATGTTTACTGTCAATAACCCCTTTCAAAAGTATTTTATAGATCTATAAAGTGGTCTTATAAAGAAGCAATCTTCCACAATTAAACAACAAAACTACATGGGGAGGAAGAAATGGGAGGAGAAAATTATTCACTGGATGAACCACATTTAACTACTGAAACTGAACAACCACCTTGTTATATATTAGGTAGGAGAAACATGACAAGGAAAATTTTATGTAGAGAGGATCGCAACACATGGATAAAGGGAAAAGAGGGAAAAGGATATAGCATTTATTTATAATATTTAAAACTCCACCCAATTCAACCAATGCGATCATGGGAAGCATACAGCATAAAAATGAATAACATTTTATGCTGTAAAAATGAAGAACAGGAATGTAACAATAAACAATACATAAATATCAACTATAAATGACTACCAAGGACTGCAATCAGTGGTGGGCTTCTGCCGGTTTGAACTGGTTCTTCCGAACTGTATATTAATTTTCTGAGCAGTTTGGAGAACCGTTTGTTGGCAGAAATCTTTTCCCATTTTACAGGACTTATTCCACAAGGAATGCAGGAAAGAAACTTTTTAATGTGTCTATAATTGCTAGCCTAATCCTTATTTTAATTGCCCTGATTCTTTAAGTGTTTACAGAAACTGCCTGGGTTAAGCTTTATTACATTGTAACAGTTCTTGGTAGTATGGCCAGACTTTCTGTCTGGAGCCTGAGTGTCTCCGGAGTTCCCCTCTCCCCGGAGTTTTTTGTGGTACTTTTATTCCTGGGGCTTGGCTTTCTTAAAGGTGATTAAACAGTTGTTTTAAGCTTTTTACACTGCTTTGATGATTCCTGGCACAGTCCTGCTGGGGTATACTTCCAATACGGGTGGAACAGCTATTTACTGAAGGGTTGGCATAGCCATAGTAGAAATGGCTGAGAGGCACGATGCAAGCTTGGCATTCTGGCTGATTTTTTTACTGCCTTTCTGGGGCACGTGATTTTTCCTTAAATCTGGATGAGTACCTTAGGATATCTTGTGAGTGAGACCAGCTGGTATCTTTAAGTGGTGCAATGGATCTAATGACTGCTTCTCCTGGGTGGGAAATTGTGCTTTGTCATTTCACTGAGCACAGGAGTTTCTTGTCTATGGGGATTCTTCAGTCATCCAGGCCATGGTTGTCCCAAAGGTGCTTTTTTCAAGCAGCAACTGGCCTTTTTTGGTTTCCTCTTGAAAAAGCACCTTTGGGACAGGAGTCTCTTGCATTGCTTCAGAGTGGCCAAGGCACATGATTGCTCACTGATAATAAGTGGATCCTCCTTCCAATCTGTTATAGTATGCTCTCATAATATGACATAATAACATGGCACAAATTGTAGAAAGTTAGCACCCACCTCTCTCCTAGAAGAATGAAATATTTTGAGAAATATTAAAAAGAATATATTTCCCTGGATGAGAAATGAAGAAACGTTTTCTTAGAGGGAGAAAGCAGCCCCCACCTTCCTTAATAGCCCACAGAAGATGTCAGCACTTAAGAGATAGATAGCTATATCTATAGGCAAAAATTCCCTGCAGCAAGATCTGAACAAAGACAGAATGGGATTAGCCCTCACTCAAGATTTGTCTCTTTAGCACAGCATTTTGTAGCCCAAATATGCCCACCCACTTTCAGGAGAGCTTAAATGACCTCTCTGCTAAAGGGTTTCACTTTATGAGCAAGAGTTGACTAATGATAGTTATCCTTGTACTTTAATTATTTTAATTCCTCCATGTGCTCTGGCACCCTGTCTGATTTGTAACTCTGGATTGCAAGTATTGCTGATGAAAAGGTAGGTATTCAGACAGAATGGTTTAGGTTTCCATGAGCTATGACTCATTGATTTTTAATATGTATTCCCCCATTTCTAATCGAATCATTAGTATTTAGGGCTGCTTTTTGCAAGCAAAAGAGCTTTTTGTATTTTTGTACAGGTAATCCTTGACTTACAACAGTTCATTTAATGACCATTCAAAGTTACAATGGCACTGAAAAAAGTGACTTATGACTGTTTTTCACATTTACAACCGTTGCAGCATCCCTGTGGTCACGAGAGGCCGGGCGAGGCTAAGCGCTCCTCAATATGAGTGACATCAAGTTGGCCATGCCCACTTAGTCATATGACCACCCAGTCACGCCTACTTAGCTGGTCATTAGGGCAGAGAACCAGTTGTTAAATTATTTGAATCTCACCACTGACTGCAACTCAACTGTAACATTTGAGGGAAGATACAGGTGTTAACAGCTTTCCTAAAGGTAAAAAAAGTTGGGGCCTGTGAACTATCCTGGGGTGGATGTTATTCCAGAGAATGGGGCAACCACAGAAAAGGCAACTTTCCTAGGTTCCATTAAATAACACAATTTAAAAGGAGGAACCTAAAGTTTGTCCATGACTGGGGAAAAAATGGAGACAGGGAGAAAAAAATAAGCAAAAGAAAAAGAAAAAAAGGAGAAAGAAGTGTAATAATTCACAGGAAGAACTAGGAATGACTTTGTTAATCTATGAATGAGAGAGAAAGAACAAATAATGTGGGATGCAATGAGAACACAACTCTTCACTCATGTGCCTAGTTTTTCTTGAAGGGCTCTGTCCCTTCCATTTAAAAAATGTTTGACTTGCCTGCCATGTAATCTCTTTGTCAAATTTATGCAATCCATAAATTGCTGTTGGTAATTTTTTTTTGTTCTCCCCATCTCACTTATTTCTTAACTGATGATCACCTTAGATAAGAATTAATGAATGATTTCTGTCAGATAACAACCTAGATAACTTTTTTTATCTGTTGCTCCAAGGTTACAGGTAAACTCATTATACTTTATGATGCCTACAGGAAAAAACTAATGTAGAAATAATGTTTTGAAAAGCAACAATTTACTTTAAACCCACAGATATGTATATATTTATGTGTATGTGTGTATGTACACACACACACACAGAGCATCTTGTTACCTGTTCTGTTTCATGGGCATATTGCTGCTCATATAAGTATCTCTCTTGTTCTAATGTCTCGCTGATAAGGCGAGCTACTTCACTCTGAGTTCCTGGTTTTTCTCTTCCAATCAGAAATCTAAGGTGAAAAATGAACCAATATGAATACATCAATTAAAAAAAATACAATGGTGCTTTTAATAATTTCTTATACTTTGACAACAGTTAATTATGCTTTATTTCCTTACATGACATTTTGATAACTGAAACTCACTTTATACAAACCATCTTTGAAATATGGTCAGAAATACTAATGGAGACAAAGTAATAATACCAAGATAACAATAACACTTAGACTTATATACAGCTTCATATCACATCATGCTAGTATTAATATATCTACATTAATGGGCACAATATAAAGTTTTGACAGTCAACTTAAATATTCCTAAAATGTTTGGACCAGGTTATCCGAAGGACTACCTCATGTCCCATTAAAACTTGTCTGGATTTAAGGACAGTACATTTGGAAGATTTCCCTGCTATCAGAAGTTTCCGCATCTGGCACAAAGCACACAATCTTAATTTTTTGGCATGCTCCCAAATTATGAACAGCATTCTTTCAAGAGTTGTGTTTGCCTCTCATTCTCTCTGAATTTAGAAAATTGATGAAAATCTACTTTTAGCATTAACTTAATTTTATCTATTTGGACTATGGTTTTATTAGGTGCCTTGCATATTCATTCAAATATACTGTAAATAAGGAAATAAATCAATGATTGCTTCATTATATATAATTATTCATACCTGACTGAGCCTTTTGTATTTTTTAATACAGTTGCTGCAAAAAACTGGGTTACCCCCACCAGGCTTATTCCATCAACTTCAACAATCTGATCATTTACCTGGATTCTGCAAGGCAAGGAACAAACAGTAGAGTTTGCATGTTGCATTATATTTGATGCAAAAAAACTAGGAATAAATATAAGTCATATTTATCACTTTCAATAAAGCATTTACATCATTCTCCACAAAGTAATGAACAAACATCCTGTGACATAGTTTTTTTAACACTTAGCTTAGCATAATTAGAATATGCAGAGGAACTTGATGTGTGTGAGGCATTTTCAATATAAACTACATAAACAAATACATGCCTTTTTATTCACTATTCATTTGGCTAATATTATAGTATCCACTCTCAAGGTTACACATGAGTTGTATCTGTAAGATCTGAATCAGTAAATGATAGATGTATACATTCCTATGAATATATTGGATCATTAATCTTTCCATATACAGATTGTCTTTGATTTACGACAACTGACCCTAGCATTTATTGCTAAACAACACAGTTGTTAAGTGACTTTTGCACTATTTTACGACCTTTCTCACCACAGTTGTTAAGTGAATCACTGCAGCTGTTAAATTAGTAACAGGGTTGTTGTTGAGTGAATCTGGCTTCCCCACTGATTTTGCTTGAAGTTTGCAGAAGGTGATCACATGACCCCGGGACACTGCAACCGTCTTAAATATAAACCACCTGCCAACATCTGAATGTATAAATCACGTGATCATGGGGATGCTGCAATGGTCATAAGTGTGAATAATGATCATGTCCTTTTTTTTCAGTGCCGTTGTAACTTCAGACGGTCACTAAATAAACTGTTGTTAAGTCAAAGACTACCTGTAATTCCCAAACTAGGAAGAATAATATTTTATAAAAGAAACAAGGACTAATGTTTGGTAACATTATTTTCACTTCTATTTTACCTTGATGATAAAATTATTCTTTTATCACTAGACAATAAATCATTTCCATTATTGGTCACTATAATACAGGCACTATTCTTGTTCAGTGTGCTGTATCACTTTTTTTAAATTTTAATGGAAATTTGAAAACAGGAAGTAACTAAGAAGTCCTAACTATATTAATAATATTTTTACGTTCTGGAAACAAATATTTCAAGTGGCATACAGGTAGTCTTTAACTTACAATCATTTGTAAGTTCTATTCAAAGTTACAATGGCACTAAAAAAAGTGACCTATGGCCATTTTTCACACTTACAACCCTTGCAGCATCTTTATGGTCATGCAATCAAAATTTGGGCACTTGGCAATTGTAATGTATTTATTGCAGCTGGACTGCCCTGGGATCATGTGATCACCATTTGTAACCTTCCCAGGAGGATTCCCACAAGCAAAGTCAATAAGAAAGCCAGATTCACTTAACAACCACATGATACACTTAACAGTTGCAATTCTTTAACAACTGTGGCAAAACAATTGTGTCATAAAATCAAGCAAAATTCTCTTAAAAGTTGCCTTGCTTGACAACAAAAATTTTGAGTTTAATCGTGGTTTTACATTGAGAACTACTTGCACACGACTGAACATAGTCAGTAGAGAAACTATTTCTGCATGCTGAGATGTCAAATTATCTTAACATAGTTAACTTAATTACTGAATTAATTAAAATATTAATTCAAGTGGCTGAACTGGATTTAAGGAATAAAGCAGGAACCTCAAATTCCAAATAGACATGACACCAAGACAGTTTAGATGTGTTACTTGTTGAGTTCAGATACTGTTCACAAGTTAAATAAAATCCTTGGTATTTACATTGATATATACAAGGGCTATCCATAAAATAGATTACGTTTTTGTCTGTAGCAAGAAGGGCGGCCATCTTTAGCACGGCCATCTTTAGTCTGTGCGTCCGCCGCTCAGTCTGCATCTAGTCGTGCTAGTGGGAGGTTCGTATCATTGCCCGTTATTTCACAGCA
>JAEANM010012252.1:0-14896 GCA_017656035.1 Myanophis thanlyinensis | reverse complement strand
GTTCCGTTCCGTTCCGTTCCGTTCCGTTCTGTTCATCTGTATTACACATGACTACAATTGGGACCAGAATTTAAAAGCAAAGCAGTTGTGTCTTTCTGTCTTTTGCAGCACGAAGCCTGCAATATATAATCAGGGCTGTGGTGCTGAGGGACATTTTGGCACACTCTTTACACTGCTTGGTGCTTTTTTTCCCCATAGTGCACAACTAGTTCCAGCCCAGCTCAGCAACCAGGTAGGTTAAGTCTTGTCAGCAGCAGGGGCAAAAATATGATGAAAGTCAATTGGGCTGGTTGAGTCAGGACAGGAGGGGACGTAAATGATACAGATGGAGAGGACCTAGGCAGTGGGGAAAGTTGCAGTACCTATGCAAGTGTAAGTTCAAGTGAGTTGCCAAGCACATATATTTTGATCATGTGACTGCAGAGGTACTGCAACAGCCGTAACTTCAGGCATGAATCCTTCAGCACTGTTTTAACTTTGATCTGTTTCTGAAGTCTAGAACTACCTGTATTAGCTTTATTATTTTGCCTTGCGGCCACATATTGTAAATGACATATTTATTAATTTATACATTTTTGCCACTTTAATTTGGGGAAAGTGTTCAATGTGGCTATATTTCTTTTCCCCTCCCCTTATTATGTGCATTTACCCACACTTCCCAGACATATGCAAGAAGCATATTTAGCTTGTTATGTCAAGATAAACCAGGGCTGTCCAACTCACATGCTGGTCGTGCCCCCACCCAGTTTAGCGAAGGGGGGAAAGTTCCAAAATGTCACGTGATGCCACCATGACATTGTAAGTTTGACATCCCTGAGCTAGACAGCATTATCCAAAATCTGGATTAGTTCAGGCTAAATTATTATTTTTTTACTTTTACTTCATTGATTATTGATTCCCTGTAATTTATTTTTATTTCATTATTATTTTTCCTTATGGTAGTATATGGACATTTCAACATGCTTATTGCACTATATTCCATTGCAGTGGAATTAAATTGACTTTGGCTCAATTTGGAGATTTCTTCAATGTGTAAAGGCATTTTTTAAATATTAACCAATTTACAAGATCATTTAAAAACAAATGATCTTTTGCCTTAAAGGAAGCAATGGGAGGGAGTATCATTGTTCTATTACAAAAAAGTTATCAAAGGAAATCCAGTATAGTCTGTATATGGGAATCAATTTGTAGGCATTTTGTAAGGCAGATTAACCAAGTGCAATTTTCAAGCTCTTGGATACATTATGGTAATTCGTCATTTATTTCCATATATTTATTCATATGAGCTAATTGAGTAGGCTCTTTGGATGTCTTTGAAATGCAATAATTCTCCAATTCACACTTCCGAATTAAATTGCTCAACATTTCTTGCTTCCATTAGGAACAGAGGACATGTTGCCTTTATCCATTGAAGGAAAAGTGCAATGAATCTATCCTATTTATTTAGCCTGTAATAAATTTAGCTTTTAATAGAGATTTCTATTGATCATGTGTTTATTTTACAGAGCTTCCTGCATATTTAAAACTGACATCTTGAAACACTACACAGAACTACATTATTTGATTCTTTCAGTTAGTAGGTCAAAATCATTGTTATATATCACTGGGATGCTCTATTTTAATTCATTTAACATTTTAATCTTTCATCAGTTTTTCATTTAAGAGGATTTCAGTGCACATGCTGGATTTGTGCAGTAAATTCATTCTTCTAACAGTTTTATATATTAATCAGAAATTCATTTAAATAGATTCCACAATATATCATATCTACTTCCGCTGTTACTTTAGGTCAAGTTGTGATTGATGCAAAAGCAATGAGGTATTAAAAGACATGGGAAATATCTGAAATTAGAAAAAGTTCAAAATGTGTATCATTGTAAGGGCATGACACTCCTTAGATATGCAAGGGAAGGGGAATTACTAAATCATTTCCCCCAGATCTGTGAACAGTAAATTATTTTCAGTTCTTGTACTAGAAGTTAGAATATATTACATTTTTCCTTTAAGGCAAAAAATAGCATTGATACAGTACTACAGCTACTTCTAAAAATATGCCATAACAAAAACAAGCTTTAAACATTTGCTTATCAAAATAAGAGTAAAAGCCATTTAAATTAAACACCATAGTAGAAACTAAAATGAAATCTAAGCTCAATACCTCAAAATCTATAAAATCAGGCAAACTTGGACATCTTATATTTCCCTGTAAATCTTGTGGAATGATTCTGTTTTCAAATGTTTCTAGAAGACCAAACAAATTGGCGCTGATACTGAAAGCAGCACCTACAAGCCTCCATCCCATATAATTTGAGGAAATGGGATAAAATTATGCTTAATAGTAAAAATCTCATTGAAAAGCCTTAATATTAAATGTTTTTTCAATAGTTCCCTTGTCTAATTAATTTCCTAGAATTGATTGCTGGAATCCCACACAGGTGTTAACCAGGGTTACTGTGTTTAACTCCCAGACCCAGCCTGCTGTGACTCACAGCTTGTACTTGCTTTTTATGAGCTATGAAACACAAAATGAAAAGAAAATGATTGATAATACTTGAATATATATTTTTTACAAAAACAGTAATAAGATATTTATACAGTACATTATTTCAAATTTTCTCTTAGATGTGGAATCCAAATCTAAGATATTTTGGATACAGAGGCATTTGTAACTATTACAGTCAAGATGAAATGATAGTAGTTACAGTTCTGCATTGCAGCCTATGTTGCTTGTCTTCCATGCTGCCACCATTTGAATCTTAAGCAAATTTCAGGAATTCAAGCCCAGATTTCAATGAATTGACAATGGGCTGGGCTGGAATTTAGTCCAGATTAGGTCATCAGAATTTTTGGTTGTCTATCCACCTGCATCTTGCCTTTCTATCCCTTGCAAGGAAGGCAAGATTTCTAATTGACTTCTGTATGGAACAGTCTGTCAGTCCTACCTTTTCCAATTAGGGTTGTTCGCTCATTACTAGTTTCTACACAGAGAGACTTTCCCAGAAGTTTGCATACATGGATGCCTCTTTCCACATATGTACTTGGAATAAACACAGATCTTTTCTCTTCCCCACCCCTTATGGTACCCTCCTTACTTTGATGCTACAATAATACAAATAATACAAATCCAAGCATTAGGTAGCAGGCTGTGTTTTAATTTCCACATTCCTTTACAGGTCCATTGAAATATTGTACCAAGGAAGAACTGATATTTCAGCTTCATAGAAACAAAATAACACATTGGCACTTAAAATATTTTAAGAAATAAAAAGGAAAGCTTTTCAAAACCATGCAAAAATTATGGAAGTATGTTTTACCATCCTTGGCAGAAATGCAAGGGATGTAAGAGTTAAATGGAGCATGAGCTTCCAGATATGATTTAGGAACCCTCAGTAGAACAATTATTAGAATTGTTAGAAGTGGTTCTTTCCAATGGTGAACATAGCATCCCAGCAATAAACATCTGCCTAGGGCAACAACAAGCTGCTAGAAGAAAGTGGTGTTTGTCAGAAACTACAACCAATCGGAGCTGGGGCTGAGGTTAGAAGAAAACAAAGCACTGGAAGGCATCTGCTGTGAAGTTCTTAAAAAGCCTTGGTCAAAAAAACCCAACCAAGTCTTCAAACTAAACTGTCACAATAGCTAGGTAAAAGAGAAGACAAAAGCTTTGGGCAACAAATAGGACATATAAAACTGTACATGTACAACTACTTAAAGCAAGAATTAGGCTATCTGTATTAATCCAGAATATTTTAATGCAGAAAAATGTAACATAGAAAGGAACATTTTGAGGGAAACCTGTGTCACTGAAATCAGTGTGAATAATTCAAGTGTCTTTCATTGAAAACCAAGCTATAACTTAGCTTAGATTCAATTCATTCTGTGAAAATAAATCAACATGAATCAGAATGGTATTTGAATCCATATTATTAAGTATATGTATGCAGCCAAAATTGACATGGGAACATTGCTTCACAGGATAACCATACACTGTAGATGTGAAATTTTCCTGCCTTTAAAAAAAAAACCTGCTGTATTTTTATCATCATTTTTAAAGTCACTGTTCCTGATCTCAGCCACTCTAAATTTTATTTGCAGAAAAATTTAATAGCAAGCCTAAGAATATCAAATGATGCTATAAAGGGACCTTGACACTCCCTGGAGGCAAAGATGCCCTTTTACAGATCTATGATGTAACAGAAAGTGTAGTACAGGATTGACAGTAGGCTGAGGCAATATTTAAAACATTCTATCATGGTCTGTTGTATTCATAATTCATTACTTCAGAAGATCTAATCCAAAAATATCCTACAGTTATAGTATTATCATCAATTGTATCACTGAAGAAGCTTACAAATAATAAATGGTTATCTCTGATCTTGCAACCCTAGTTTTCTGAAAAGAAAACTATTAGTTTCTCCTAGCTTGTATTCCAATCAATGTTTATGATGCCCTGTGTGCTTGAAAGTCTTAATTTATCTCTCAGCCATAACAGTTTTAGCAGTTTAGCCTTCTATAGGATTCTCATCTTTTTGCTAAAGTATATACTGTATTAAACCTATACTGTGGACTTAAATTATCTAGATTTCTTTTTTAGTTTTTTAATGTTATATTATGCACAAAACATTGAAGAATGTAGTAATTCAAGGTGTTGACTGAAAGCACAAATGAGTTGCTTTCCACATCCTAAGTGTTTATCAAGGATAAGAAAGAAAACTGTTACTCATTATTGCCTGAGGGATTGTCAAAAGTTAACAATTTATCTTGCTGATGCATTATAAAAGGTGGAATGCTTTTTTATTTTTATTAGTCATAATAGACTGAAACTACAATGAAAGTAAATGGCTGCATTGCCAGAAATCTGCTAATAGAAATCGACCAAACACTACAAATTAATCTATTGCAGGGGAAAATGCATACTAAAGACTTTGGAATTATAAAAAGGCATTTTATGTTCAATTATGTTTCAAACCCTTTATTTATTTAAATGTTTTATGTCAGTTTCACAGCCCAAAAATAATGAACCCATAATTTCTTATCAACCCTGACTTTCACAAGTGCTATATTTGGTTAGATTTAAAGTTGTAGTAGATCATATGATGCTGAACACTTCAAAAATGCTTCAAAATACAGAAAAAAGCACAAAAATTCACTTTTATTTCTTGCTTTCAGTTTGACTATAATTCAGCCACTTAAATACTTTCTCACTTCCATTCTGATCCACAATCCAATGGTCTCACAGGATGTATAAAGAAGCTGATATAAACTTACTGAAGAAGACTTCTCAAGAGTCCAGACACTTGCTGCGGCACAATTCAAGGTTAAATCAAGAGAAGGACAAGTAGAATTGCAGCTCACCCAATCCTTGGGGACTTCTAACTTGGCCAGGGCAAGTCAACTAGCATGAAGTTGTAGAACATAATGTTTTAATAGCTATTTACTTGGAAGTAAAGCCACAAATAATATAAAATCATCATCATTATTATATACCTAAATTAAATTAAATTAAATTTAAATTTAGTTAAATTAAATTATATTTTCAAAGATGACATTTCTATTCTTCCATATGATTGCTTAAAAAACAAACTTTCAATGTTCCGTGTGTATGATACTATTGCATTTTGACTAACTCTAAAGAGTTATAAACATTCACAAAACAATCAATTAAAAAATCTAAAAATGTTCACCCAAGATGATCATTATAATGTTGAGCCAATGGAGGCACAACATGCTGCCCAAAAAGTACAGCCAAGAATCAGGGTAGTAATCCATAGACTTATCTTCAAAATTTGATTCTTTCATTTTAAGGAAATGATAATGTGGAAATTAACATCCATATTCCATCCTGGCACGTTCCAGCCAAATGTTAAACTGCATAATTTTATAATTCTGCTTGTTGAATTATAGCTAGATTAACAAATGTAAAGTACTTACCTGTGTTCCACAGCAAACTCATAATATAGCTGTTAAAAAGGCCAAAATAATTTGAGCTGCAATAAAAGCATGCATAATTTTAAAATTAGAGTAAGTAATAATTCTATTTTATTCAATCTTGGTTGCTCTATCTAATTCTGGTTGCTCCATTTTAGCACCCTGTGTTAAAACAGATTCAAAGAAAATGAGGAATTAGGTCCTACAAAGATTGAAGGCATTCAATAATTTAAGCTTTGGGAAAGATTGTGGAGGATTTAATAGCATTCATCAAACACCTCAAAGAATACCACATGGATTTATTCAGACATTTGCCTTTTAGGAAAACAAATTTAGCGGGAATGTTAGAAAAAATTCCCAGCATAAGAACTATGTTAAACAATGTAACCAATTATCCCAGTAATGATGGTGGCCAAGTCAACCATGTCAGTCATCTATCTGGAATATGAATACCCTGCAAAAAACAGTGAGCTGCAGTCAGTGGACAAAATTGTCTCCTTCCAAGTCCATTATTCTATGATAGCAGTAAGTTGCTACAGAAATTGTTGCCATTAACAAACTTCCATAATACATGACAAATGGTACTGGGGAACATTAGACATTTTGTTTTCAATCCTTATTATACACACACTTTAAATCTAACCTAACTAGATACACAGAAAAGTGATAAATCTGTCTTACACAACAGATTATATATTTCCATACTTCCAATTTTCTATTTTAAAATCTTTCTCAGAGTTCCTTATTTGGTTTAGTGCTACATTAAAAATATGGGTTCTTGTTATTTAGGTTCAGTTCTTTGTATATGTGCATCAGTTACAATAGTTTTATTTCACAAATTGCATACTAAAAACAAATGTGTCAATAGAAGTAGTTGAAAACTTGAAAACCTGAAGGAAGGAAATGTCTTTCAACTATTTTTGCAAATTCAGGTCAGCAATCTCAAGTTTGGCAGCCCAATATGCCATAGAAACAACTAAGTTATGTGATTAAGAATGTAAATACGAAGAGAAATTGATTCCATTTAGTGAGGAATCCTATCTCTTTGAGGCTGCTTTTAAGATGTGACAATTTTTGTATAAATGATCAGAATAATGATTAACATTTCACCAGAAAATTTGCATTATTAAGATTAGATATCTTGTTTTGAAGATGCTCTTGGAGGATAATGGAGGATAATATAATAATAACAATACATCTCCTTAGTCTGAGGAAATGGTTATGTCTCTTTCTAATGTAATTGAACTAAATTGTATTGGACCAACATGCACCTACTAAATAAGATATAAAATATATACTGTGGATTATATAATTTATCATTAAATTTCCACTTAAACATTCACTAATGGAGTGTTTGTTTAGAAGTTATTTGGAACTCTATTATCACTATTATCACTTAATATACCCTATATATGCCTCTTAGAAAAATATTCTTTTTTCTAGTTTTAAGGTATTTGGAGAGAAACAAGAAGAAAATAAGACCACTGTCTAAAAGCCTTTCGCTTCCTATTCTGTCTGCGGGTTTGAATGTACATGCTCACTTCAGTACAACACTCAATTTGCCTATAAATTGGCAAATGGGTGAACAAACAACTTACTGCTGAGAATGGGTGAGGCGATCATTCCCATTTACAGGAAATTAAATGTCTGTGTAAACCTCAAATCCTTAATTAGAAATGAACATTTTATGAGAGATTAATTTTTCCATTATCATAATTTCCAGAAACTGTGAGGGTATTCTCAAGATGTCCTGCTGTAAGAGCATTAATAAATAACATAAAAACCAGGAACTTCTCTATGTCATTCACATGCATTGCATTCCTTCCTAAATGGAATCTATCTGTCAGTTTGTCTATCTATTTATTTTCTACAGCTGCCCGCATCAACTAGCAAACTGGAAAAGCATACATCATAGAAACAAATAGTTAAAACAATATAGAATAATTATGTACAGTTCTCTGTGTAAACTATTTCCATAGATGTCAATATAGCCAATATAGTCATTACACACTCAGGATCTCAATACCAGGCACACAGCCAGGTCTTCATGGCCTTACAAAAGGGTCACTGTTTTAATTTATTATACAGTCAAGATTGAATCTATTTGTGATGCCTAAAAGGAAAATATATGCTGGGTTTTACTATTCTATGCTTTTGCAAGTATTACGGTAGTTTCTTTTAGTCTTGACATATTGAAAGAAAAGCCGAGGAGTTGGGGAGTTGGCTTTAGATAGCAACAACTCAGAGGCCATTATCTTTTCACATTCCTTCTGAACTTTCTCATGAGAATCGAGGACAGTCCATTGGTACCTGGTGTGGGTGGTTTGCAGAGATGAATGTTGGATGCTACCTTGCCTGGAGGGAGATTGGCATGTGATAATTAATGGGAAGGAACTTTCACTTTAGCTGGGTGGAGAAATCCTGGGAATTTTATATTTAGGATTTCTCCAGATGTATCAATACAATGTCTTCAATAAAATCTAATTTTAAGGACTTTTGTTTCTTTGGAGTTTTAATTAAATTGTGGATACTGTGTGAAACCCTCACACTATTATTATGGCAAATGAAGCAATTTCTATAGGTAGCAAATTTTGGAGATTGAAATGGCAGTTTTCTGTAGAAAGACAATTGTATGTACGTTTCTGGTTTTCCTCAAGTACTGCAATCTATTCCATTCAGAACTTTGGTGGAATGTACTATCCCAATAGTAGCCTTGTCTTTCATGAGCCTATTCCAGACTATAAAGTAGTTTGTAATTCTAGTCCAGTAGTTGCATTCTTCTAATCTGGAACAAATTAGAACTCCAAACCCTTTGACCTTTTATTGTCATTACCAGCTCAAAGGTTTATAGAAATTGATGTTCATAAATGCAAGAGACACTATGATCAGTTTTAATTCTTGGATGATCATTGTAGGCAGAAAATATTAATTTTTCCCAGTTATATTAACACTAGCAAAATTGTCATGTCTTCAAAACCTGTTATTAAATATAAATTTTGTATTTGTTAGTAATCTGCATTAGTACTTATTATTGCAAACTTTTTTTAAAAATAGACATCTGATTTTACCTTGTTTACATCCTATCATAGGATTAATGATATATGGCAGGGCTGCCCACTTTCTCTTTTGCTATTCAATTTGTTTCCTGAATCTTTAACCACTATGAAAAAGCAATCTAACCATGGTAAGGCAGACTAACTAATAACTATTTTATCATCAGAAGCACTGAGCTAATAAAAGCTCCCTAAAATTTATGATATAAAAAGCCTATTCCACTTGAATCTCAACAAATAACACATTTTATTCCAGGCAATATTTACATTCACATTGCATTTCCATGCCTTTTTTCTAAAAAGTACATGATAGTTTAAATTCAAAAGGCAAAAACTTCTCCATAGGAATATGCCATTTCAGAAATGATTAAATACCTTTCTGAAGTTTAGCCAGGTGATATTAACCTGTATTACAGTTCCAGTTAAAGGTTTCCAGCCATCATCAGTCAAGTTGCCTAGGAATGCTGGGAATTATTCCAGCTCTTTTGAAGAGTTTTAATAAAGGAATATTTGATAATGGAATTATAAATGAAGTCATTCAACCATTTTTAAAACATAAAATCCATTTTAAGAATGAAAATCCAAGCTTCAGCATCATTTTTTCCCTTTCTTTAATGTCCAAATTTGTTGATAAACACTGTTGATTAATTTAGGGAACTGCTTGGGCTGAGCCAGGCAAGACTATCTCATTTGATAATGGTCTGGAAATCCAGTGGATTATTGCAAGGATTTTATCCTGCTCTAATCTCCAGGGAGAAATGTTTAACAGCTGGGAAGGACAAGAAGCAGCAGCATTGTGTGGCAAGGATTCTTTGAAATAATATAACATTTCTAAATGCTGAATACCTTTGCTTTATTCCAAAATGAATTTTTTCTGCTTTTCACTGGTAAGTCTTTCTTTTTCTCTCTGATTCAATTACTGAATTTAAAAACATAAGATTGAGTCAGATGAGAGAGATTAAAGGTGTTAGACAATGTGTAATATGTGTAATAAAATAAATTTTCAAAGCAGCAAAGAAAAAGTCTTCTTTAAAAAGAATCCATTGGTTTGCAAGTATTTTGTGAGGTAATTTTGAAAGTAATTTTCATTTAATGATTATGATGGAAATATTTCTTTTTGTTCATAAATATAAACCAATTTATTCTGAAGCATGAATTAAAGTTGAAATTTCATTTCTTATTCATGTTGGAATTTTTTTTTTGAAATACACAGTTTTATCATGCTTGCTAGAGAATATTTATAAAGTTCACAATCTCAGTGTCATAAACTTTTAAAATGTTTATTGGGTATTTATATTGTGAGTACTTCTGTAAAATGATATTATGTATATAAAAAGCAGTTCTGACTATGTGTGGTCTTTTTTATGCCTTAGAGATCAGATCAGATCTATATTTTGGTAGCAATGCCTATTTTAAAAAAGTTTTTTTTATTTCTTGATGACAAATCATATTTATATCTTATATTCTGTATTTATTTACTTATTAGAGATAAATACAGAACTGGTGCTATTTTGATTTAGTTCACTATATGAAAATATTCCATTTCCATGTATTGATTTATAATAAAGTATTAAGATAACAAATTTTTACACAATAAAATAATATCTACACTTAGTAACTTATAATTATGAGTGCATGAAAAAACAATAAAAATACAAAGAATTATATTAGAAAATACATCTAATCTAAGGCACTACAGTAGCTCTTAATGGTCCAAATTCTCAAAATGCTGTTCAATTTCTAAAAACAACTGTGGGGATATTTCCCATAAAAGAATATTACAAAAATGGTAGAAGTAGTGTAGAAGAAGAGAATATAATTTTAGTTCGGAAAAAACAAATATAATTGCAATATTTAGGGACAGTCCCCTGCAAGTATCTAGATATTTTACATCAACCAGAAGATATATAAACAAGGCTCTTTTGGCTTTCTCCCTCTAATATAACTTCATAATATTTTAAAAAATATTTGTTGTATTTCATGAAATAGGAACATTTGGCTTGTTTAGAATTTAGCAATATTTTCTCAGATAAATTAACTACCAATTTTTAAATACTGTATATTTAATAAGGTACTGTTGTCCCAACTTGGATTATATTTTATCCTCTGTCATTATCTATTGTACAGCATGCCCAGCTGCAATTTTTATATTTGCAAATTAATTTCACTTGCTCTGGTAATCCAAGACTGACATTTCATCCTCAGAAATACTTGCTGTATATTTCTAGAATCATGTGCTGATTCATTATACAGTATAGCAGGTTTAATTTGGAATGCATTTGTCATTTTTACAAGCTGTCTTATAAAACAACATCTTTCAGTAGTGACTCATAATTCTGTTGTTAAAATGGTATCATATGAAAATTGTATAAAACAATGAGCATCTGATTTTAAACTGTTAGCCTTGCTTACTGACTCTGGTTATGTAGGAGTTTTAAGAAACAGGTGACTGAAAATCAAACAATTATCTAGTCCCCGTAATGTATCAAATCAGTCTCACTCAGAATAGTTTTCACTTTTGCATATTTTCCTTCAGGGTAGCATAACTACCAAACTATTGTAAAGACGATTACATATACCAAGAGGAAAGCAACATGTTGTAAACAAATGAGGTTCTTAAAAAGCCAGAAAATGAAATATCTTCCTTCTTGGATAAATGATAGTATTCACTGACTTTTCCCCATCCCACCAGTTTTCTTTATAACCATTATACTTAAATTCTTGTTCACAATTATGTACTATAATCCTCCATATTTGACTTGAAGATTTTTAGTGTGATCATAGAAACAGCAATGCATTGTATCTTTTTCCGTATGTTCTTGGCATGAGTCTTTACACAATCTATTTTATTCCTTTTCATCACTGACAATCACAACTATTCAATAACTTGGCTCTCATATTGGTCCCATTCCTTGTATTTTTTTTCTCTGAATTTCTTTTAATTTCCAAACAGTATGTTGCATGTTGGCTTCTCCTTTTTAACTGGAATCGGTTGAAAAAGCTGCTTTACTGTTTTTTAAAATTTCCTATTCCACAACTCAGTTCCATTTTAATCTGATTGGATCAAAGAAGAATGTCAGATACATTTTACCTGTATCATTTCCTAGTATTATGCTGAATTTGGAGATGTGACAGCAATTCACAAATATATAAGTAAAATATTTTAATATCATTTAACAGATTTATTATTAACTAGGGATTTTGATAGGTCTTCACAAAGGCAGTTAAGACTTGGCTCTTTCTCCATGACTTTGGGTGAGGTTAATTGGAGTCTCAACTGGATAAATTGAAGTATATTTTATACTTGACTGCCATTGTATTGGTTTTAATTGGTTTTAATATATTTTATTGTTTTCCATATGTTGTATCCATTGATAGTTTTTCTTATTTTACACACTGTTTGTGTTTGACAGCCATATTAATTTTATCAATCAATCAACAACACTTCAAGATCTTCAAATCATTTGGTACCATAGCTATTGTCTTGGAAATTTTACAAATAATTTGTAATATTATCATTATTTTGTGCCCTATTCTTGTGAATTAGAAATTAGATGACATTATCAATCAACAAATAAATTAGAAACAAAAATGGATACAAGTATGACACACATGATTTATTTACTTTTCAGGAGGGTTCTATGGACAGTTTGTATGAACCAGTTAAAGAAAATCAAGAATTACAAGGAGATGCTTGCATGAGTAGCAGAGCTAATACACCAGTAAGTGCTTGGGTCAAGGTAGATTGACAGAAAAGTTTTGCAAAGATGATCATGTTGCAACTAAAAAAAGAAAATATTGATATAATAATATTTTTTTATTAGACTAATTTTGTGCAAGCTTTTGCTTACCCACCAGGGCACAAATGAACTGGTGATATGTTTTACTGTATTTACCGTAATCATTTAATATCTGTTAATAATTATTTTAGATATTTATTTTTTAGGTTTCTTTCATAAGCCACCCAGAATTGCTTGTGAGATGCATGACTATTTAAATTTTTTAAATTTAAATTAATTTAATTTTTAATTAAATAAATAAATACATACACCTATTTGTCTGTTGAAGAGGAAGAGGAAAATAAGATATAAGATATAAGATTTGTTAAGATATATTGGGACTGGGAGACCAACTCCAGGCATTAAGGTTTGGCTATATCCAGCATTATAATTTTTATAATTGCAATTGTAGAGAAGATATACAGTTCAGAGTTGAAGTTTGGGGTTCTTCATGTTTACTGAGCTAGTTGTTTTCTTCCAGTCATTTTCTTTGTAACCAAAGAAGAAAACCCAGAAGTAATCCACAACACACAATATAATGACTATGTCAGGGTTCCATACAACATCAACAACGCAATCAGAATTCCAAAGAGACAAAGTCCAAAGAATAAGATTTTATGGAAGACATTGTTCTGGTACGGCCTGGAGAAATCCCGAATCTAAAATTCCCGGGCTTTCTCCACCCAAATAAAACTGAAAGTTCCACCCCACTATCACATGTTAACATCTCACCAACCCCTTCAAAAAGAGTTTCAACGTTTCACCTAAGACATCCCACCACAGGTGTCCACGGCCCAGGGAAACTTTCCCATGAGAACTACTTCTAAAGAATGTAAACTAGATAACAACTCCGAGTTGTCTTCACCAACCCCCACTCTGCCAACTCGGTGACCTTGTAAAAGAAAGAAAAATGTGTCAAAGCTAAAAGGCCTCATATACTGTGCAAAGAAATGGATACTACTCTTCAACAGAAAAATCTCAGTCTGAAATTGTCCTTTTAGACTTGACAGACTACAACAGTCACTATGTAGGAAAGAGAGGTAGACAACAGGTAGAATACATTCATGAACATCAACAGGCAGTAGAAAATATGATGAAGTTCATTATTTCTCATGAGATAGACAAACTGAAGCACAATTTCAACTGGGAAATTGTTGATATTGTAGACCAAACCAAATACAGAAATATAAACAATTCCTAAGCTTGCCATTCAGATAAATCAGCCGTCATCAGACACATATAAATGAACTTGTTTTATTATATTATTTATTTAATTTATTGTACAATTCTCCTTTATTAGTTTTATTGTTTTTATATGAGGTTTTATATTCTTGTAAGCCATCTTCAGTCACCATGTGAGAATAGGCAGCAATATAAATTTCATAAATAAATAAATAAATAAAGTCCATCTACATATCATTTTAATAAAAGATACAACCTAAAATAAAAAAGGAATAAATTAACACCCAGATAAGAGCATCTCCCAATTCATACCAGACAACACCCAGGAAGCAGGAAATAATACCAGATAAACAACTAAGGAAGAAATAACACTGTAATTAAAGACCCTTCAAAGAAAAAACTGCACCCAACCAGTACTGGCAGTGGAAACTTCTCTATATAAATGTTCCCATTTAATGATCATAATGGAATGTCTGAAAGAAAATAACCAAGCTCAATGAATACCAAAAATCCAACATACTTCTGCCTAGTGATGGAATTTTTACTACTGGTTCTGTGAGTGTGGCTTGGTCAGTGTGGCTTGGGAGGGGTCATGTCTGGATGGGCAGTTTCTGTAAGCAGGGCAATAAAGATTTGGCTAGAAACAACACCAGTGTTTTTTTTCCTGCCTTCTTTACAGGATTAACCCTGTAAAATGGAAAAAAAACAGAAAGAGATACAACTCCGAACTGCTTAGAAAATTTACTACAGGTTCTAGAGAACCTGCTAGAACCTGCTGAATTTTACCTCTGCTTGTGGCTTTCTGTATCATATAGTTTGGTTTTTTTAACTGTTTGAACTGCTAATCCTAGCCCTATCTCAGGAAAGAATTAAGATTCTGGCCAAAAACTGAGTACTCATTTACACAGGAATAGTTAATTTCTCTAGCCATCTATCTATCTATCTATCTATCTA
>JAEANM010012250.1:0-14896 GCA_017656035.1 Myanophis thanlyinensis | reverse complement strand
AAAATCCTCGGCCCGTCCCTGCAAGGGATCTTCCCGCTCCCCAATTTCAAGAAGGGAGCGGGTCACCCTAAACAGGGCAGCCAGGTGGTTTTCTGCAGATGCAACAAGGGCAGTGAAGTAAGATTCAGTAAATCAGATTACATTTCCTGTGTTCTGTGTAAGACTTAACAACTATGGCAATCCCCTTAAACACCTCTTATCTAAATAATGGCATGCTGCTGTATTTTTTTCACTGACTTTTTTGATCTTTTAGGTTCTTTGAATTTTGGTTTAAGTTGTGGCTTCAAAAGACAGTTGAATTCATTTTAAAAAGAGTCTGGACTTTCAAACCCAGAATTAGCATTTTGGTCTAACACTTAGTTGTCATTTTCAGCTTGCTAAAAAACAGAATTCATGAATAATTTTCAGAAACATGAGCTGTGTTCTCTCATTTTTAAAAGCACAGGTTTACTATACAAGCAGAATATCAATAAAAGGAGAACAATGTTTTTTGCATTCCTATTTTTTAAAAATAGAAGACAGCTTATTTTTCCATCACTCATCTCAGACCATTCCCTGAAAAATAAGATATATTTATTTGTCATCCATGTATATTATTTCCAGTAATAACAAGCATAGTGCTCCCATGCCGATAGCAACAGAGAATGGGATTTCTGAAACCAACAAGCATATTTGGATGCACTCCCCATTTATATACAATCTCCCAAATTCCCTTAAAAGCAGGGAATGACATGTCTTCAGAGCAGCTTCATGAATACTGAGCATCCACTATATACATGGACCACTGTGGCATTCTAAGCTGGAAAAGAAAAAATGGGAATTGGAGACAGGGTGGTACACAATTGACTTGCCTGAAATTCCTGTTAAAAGGCATGAATAAATTCCTTGTAAAAGTTCCATAAGTTATAAAGTGTCAAAATTAGGAAATAATAATTTAATGCCTGTCAATCAATGTGGGGCCCTGAAATGCAAATTTTGGAAGTCAAAAAATGCTCATTTATGAAGAAGGTGGGATATTGAATTGAAAGAAGCTGAACATGAACTTCATTTGAAATGCTGTTGTGGTTTTTTTTAACTAATTGATTTAATTGAGAGTTAAGCACAACCTACTTAATTTACGCTAAACCGAAGTTACTGTTTGTTACCTATGGACTCCAAATGTTGCTGAAGAGCCACTATAAAAGTTCCAGTTAGCATGACCAATTCTAGTGTGGTTAAGAATGCCACTTTTGAGCTTCTCAAATAACAGAAGGCATGCAGATGTAACTCAAACAGAAACCCACTCCTTTTTTGAGTTAAAAACTATGTACTTCTTTCTCCTTGAAGTTCTCACATAAAGATATAAGAAGACTGAAATGGCTTTCCTAATGTAAGAAAACTTGGAGAGAATATTGTTTGATTTTTTTTTTTTGAAAATAAGGTTAGAAATAGTCATGCAAATCACAGAATTGGAAAGTCGAGAATAAACCAGATTTTAAGCAGAAGCAAAGACCACAAATTAAGCATGTATTATAAAAATTAGATTCTCTTTTGCTTCTTAGTTATCCTATTAATTATTAATTGTTCTTTTATTTTTGCTTGTTTTGGGCACATAAAGCAAACTTAACAAAGAGCTGCTTGTAAGGTGGTCTTATGTATATGTAATCCCTATGCCTTATATCTGGCATACAGTTGTCCTTAATGCTTCTTTTATGGAAACAACCATTTTGTCCACGAAACAGAACAAAATAAATGTCAACAAAATATGATCCAGTTGCTAATCAAATAGTAGCAATCTTTGTGTGTATCATCACATGTTTTTCAGGGAGAGTCTGGAAGTGCTCAGACTAGCTTGTAGGGTGGCTTCAGTAACAAAATGTGGCTTTCTGAAATTTATTTCCTGCTACCTTTTAGGTCAGAGTGGCTTGGGAAAATCGACTCTAATCAATACCCTTTTCAAATCCAAGATCAGTCGCAAATCAGTGCAACCAAGTTCTGAAGAGCGTATTCCCAAGACAATTGAAATCAAGTCCATCACACACGGTGAGTGTTGCCAAGAGGTTGTCTGCCTGTTTCTTGTGGAAGCTTAGCAGCCAGGGAAAGAGGATTCAGGAAGTCACCTTTTGGTTGACTAAGATAGAAGATCCTTGAAATGTTAAAATGCTTAAACTTCTTTTATCAAGAACATCTTCGATAAACATACTGTCAGGGTTCCACGCAACATCCTCAACGCAATCAGAATTCCAGAGAACAAAAGTCCAAAGAATAAGATTTTATTGAAAACATTGTCCTGGTATGGTCTGTTGAAATCCTGAATCTAAAGCTTCCGGGATTTCTTCACCCAAGTAAAACCTAAAGTTCCACCCCACTAATTATCACATGTTAATTACTGTCCAACCATTTCAAAAAGGAGTCCAATGACTTCTTAAGACCCTTCCCTTCACAGGTGCAAAGTGTCAACAAGAAATTCTCATGGGAACTAAAGTTATGGAATGAAAACAAGATAAAACACTGCCGTTTCTAACTCCCCCTTTTTTTTCCCTCTCAATGAGGCCGCAACAAAAACGTGTGATTGTGTCAAGATCTCATGGCCTGAGTTTTACTGTATAAAACGGCCTGCATAATACAAAATGGAACAACTCCCCTCCATACATAAATGTCCTTTTGATCTTGACACATACACGTAAAGAGGGATTTCCCATACACTCATTGCGTTCATCCCCAAGTGATACATTTCTATTTAATTTCTTCACATTCCATTTCAGATATTGAAGAAAAAGGTGTTCGTATGAAACTGACTGTCATTGACACTCCCGGATTTGGGGACCACATTAACAATGAGAATTGGTAAGGGACTTTCAATGGAGGAAATGCACCAGGACAAGGGGAACTTGGTACTTCGAAAACTCTAGCTATTTCTACAGTGTAGCCTACTCTGGTTTTTTGTTCATTTGTTTGTTTGTTTTACTGAGTCTGACTGGTGCAAAAACCAGTTCAGAACAAACTTTCTTCCATCTCTGGGCTGGAAGCAAAAAGAGAAGAACTTAAATCAGGATAAGAATAAGGAAATTATTTTGATGAGAGTGAAGATAGATATTTGCCAATATCTCAAAATTATTTTCAGTTGAAGTTAGTATTGTTGATTAACTCCCAAGGATATATTTCACCTAGGAGGAGGAGGAGAGAATGGAATGGAATTACTCTGCTTTGGATGATAAAGAGCAAAAATTATGCCAAAATGTATTGATTCTTCCAAATGCTAGGAAATTTTCTAAACCACTTTACAGATATGGAGATTTGCAGTTACTTGTGAGGATTGGCTTACTAATTAAATTACTCAGAAAAGAATTATGATGGAATTCCTTCTATAATGTGTAGGAAAATGTGATGCCATGGTGCACTGTTAGCAAAGGGTCACCTCCATGGTTGATGTGAATTATACGAGTGGAAGAAAGGACTCCTGAGAATACATCTTACTGTTTCTTTACTATTTTGCAAGGGATCATCTGGAATAAGGAATATCCAATGACATCAACCTTCCAAAGTCAACAAAACAATGGTGGCAGGCCTCCAAATACAGCAAATGCAAATTAGCTTCAGATTTCATTCCTCTCTTAACTTTAAGGGGGCCTGCCTGTCAAAGAACAGAAACAGAAATACAGGGGAGAGCTGAAGGCTGTATATTTCTGTGGTAAAGAGACCCTGATACTGAATACTGCGTGCTGGGGAAATTACCTTTATTTGAATGAGTGTGGGTGGGTGTGGGTGTACTTATGTATGTATTTACTTATTTTTATTTACTTATTCAGACAAACTTATATGGCCATCTATCTCAAATGGTTCTATGCAGCTCAGTCCATAAAAACATAGCTAAAATAGAAGTAGCTCCCTCCCCCATCCAGGTGGTAAGACCAAACAGCCTCCCAGCTCAACCCCCTTCTATCCCAATGCTGAAGGTGAGAGTTAGGAAGCTAAAAGCATAGGGATCCCTTGGATGTCAAGTGGAGGGGGCTGGTCCAAAGAGCTGTGGTGGCCACCATGAAGGTTCATCTTCAAAGTTTCATCAAATAATAACATTAAGGGTAGGGACCTGGAGTGTATCTACCCTGTCTAACTTTTCATAGAGAGCACTTTTGAGAAATTCTGTTTGCCAACACTGGGTAGCTCTGGTGTGCCTCTGCCAGCCAGCAATAATCTGCTGTGTCTGCTGAAAAAGTCCAAAATGGAAATGTTAGCCTTCCTAGAAATTCTGCCAAAATGAAAGGACTGATTTTTTTGTAATACTTTCTTATTGCTCATAATAGTATACTTAAAGAAGGCTGTGAGTTGGTTCTGTGATTCCTTGCCCATGCACTTTTTCCTGCTAGCAAAAGTATAGTGCATACAAACAAATACGTATAATTAGCCAACATCTTCTCCTTTTATTAAACTCGGCATGCTTAAGAAAAAATCTAGGAGAAAACCTATGCAGTTGCTAGGAGTTGAAAACGACTTGATGGCAATCAGTCAATGCTGAGAAAGTGAATGAACTGATTTTTTTTTTTAAGGGAATCCCTGCATAGAGACATTTGCCTCTAACACGTTATATTCCTTTCTTTCTTGCACAGTTGGCAACCCATTATGAAGTTCATCAATGACCAATATGAAAAGTATCTCCAGGAAGAGCTAAATATTAATCGGAAGAAGCAGATCCCGGATAGCAGAGTTCACTGCTGTATATATTTCATCCCTGCCACTGGCCACTCGTATGTATGCTGCTTCCAAACCTATAGCCTCTGATTTTCTGCAGACGAGCTCAGGGACACAGATGGCCACCTTTCCCTGGAACCAGACATCCAAGAAAATATGTGCTTGCTAAGTCCCTGCCTTCAAACAAGCCTTACATCATTACTAGCCCTATTTTCCTTGCCCCCCCCCCCCCTTGCAAGTTACACAAACACACCTTTTCAGTTGCAGCTGGACATAGGTGCTGATTCACAGCTTGTCTGGCAAGGAGACCTATCCTGCCTTGAGAACCAACATACTTTCACATATTAGCTCTTCCTCTCTATAGCTGCTGAAACATTAGACTGCCTGGGAGATGCTTTCTAATTGCGCCCCACGGTTTCCCTCTCACCCTGCTGCTTGCGTGGTAAGCGGTGCCTAAAAGTCTGCCTAGTGTATTCCTCTTTTCCCAGAAACATGTGTTTTCAATATAAGGCTAGGGTTTTGAAGCTATGGGACCCATCATTTCTGACTTTCATGTAGCTTGATATCCCTGCTGGAGGTTAGGCCTAGGTGTTCCTTGGGCCTCTGCCCCAGACAGTTCATTCTAGGGCTTTGCTTTCCTATCCCATGTCAAAAAAAAAAAAAAGACGTGGATTGAGGGAGGGGGAGTTGGCAAGAATTAGAAAGTTTATGGGGAGAGTCGAGTTGTGGTTTGCAAGCAGGTTGTAAAGGATGTGGGAAGAGTCAGGGGAAAAACATGGATGTCCCCAATCCCGCTTCGTGTCCCTCCCACCCGCCTTCCTCCCCCCCCCCCCACCTCAAAACACTCTCTTTCTGCTTTCTTTTAAACTTTTCTGTACTTGCTCCTGGTAGTTAAGGGTACACTGTGAGTCTTTCTGGTTTACGATACTGTATTCAGGGTTGTGTGGCTTTTGAGAAAACCTTCAAATGTAACTAAGCAGCTTATATACTTCTGTATAAGCCCATTTGCAGATAAACTGACCCTGCGTTAACCAAAATACCACGAAAAATGAACCATCCACAAGTAAGCCAACCCTTGGAATTTTTTTTGTTTTAATTTTCACAGTCAGCTTATATGTGGGTGGCACATTTTTTGCATGGTATTTTGGTTAAAAAAAATTTTGGGGGGGAAAAAAATCTGCTTATCCATGTGCATATGGATAATGCTGTTTAAAGTTTTGCTGAATATACTTGTGGTTAAGCCTGTCCACGGATAAGCCAAACCCAATTTCTGGGTGTATTTTGGCACCTTACATTCTGTGTGAGCGTATATAATATATGACACGTGTGCACACACCCATTTCCACTCTGAATTGATTTGGCACCGTCTTCCACTCAGTGTAATTTTCTCTTCTTGTGCATCGAGGAGGAGGACATAGAGGGAAGCTGAGTTTGCTCTTCTACATACTTTCTACTTTCCTTTAAAGCTTTACTTCCCTACCTCCATCAGAGCTCCATCCGAGACCCTTTTAAGTACACAAGGAAGTACCCTGCTTGCATGTGCTTCTACTGCATCAGTCTACAGATAGTCAGTGACTTGCAGCCATTCATTTCGTGACAGATTGAAGTTACGACAACTCCGAAAGAAGTATCTTGAAGCTGGTTCTTATACTTTGTTGTTTGTTGATTGTTGGAGCATCCCCACACTTGTGTAATCAAAATTCCGGCCCTTGGATTGATGATGGTTGCGATGTCCCAGTGTCACTTGATCACTGTTTCCAACTTTCCCAGCCATTCCCAAGAAACAGAGTAACTGACTGAGGGAAGCTGGATTCACTCAGTGTCCACATGCTTCCCTTAACAACCTCTGTCATTCACTTAATAGCCATGGCAAACCAGATAATAAAATTTAACCCAATTGTGGTCATACATCGAAGACTATTCATAGTGAAATTTACTGGGTGAAGTTTTTAAGTGCCATAGTTTAGGGAATATCAGCCCTTTGAGATTGGCTAGGACAAGAAACACACTGCAGGGTTCCAGGAATGCTGCTTTATTGTTGCAGGATATAGTAGATGAATCTTGAAAGCATAATCTTCACTGCCCCATTTTTAAAGAGAACAGGGTCACAGTGGGGTTATTCCGAGCACTTTCTCAGCCTTTCTACTTTCCCAGAGCTGAGTAATTATTCATCTCATTTTCTTCTTGAGGTTAGTGCAAAATTCTTTTCCTCGCTTGTCTATTCCTTCATCTGACCCTCGAGTGTATTCTTCCATATTAAAATGAGTAGGCATCCATTTGCAGGCGTTTCCACTAAACCCTAATGGGGATAATATACTCCTCAAAGTATACTAAAGACTTTCTTGATTCATCCCTTGATATATGTTTATTTGGTGTACTTAGGTCTGTGCCATACATCCTAACACAATTGAATTTATGGGATGGTTCCTTGTTTAGATGATACTCTTTGTACATTGATCTGTGGAGTTGGATGGCAGGACCTTAAGATGACTAGACTTTTCAATTAGTGAATAATTTATATAGGACAAATAGGATACCTTACACATTACAGCAAAGAGTTTGTGAACAAACATTTCAGTTCATTGAGTTATAGGGAGAAACTTGTTAATAAATAAACAGGAATTTCTTTTAATATTCCTAAGGGCTTAACATGACTCTTCCTTAGAAGTTTTCTACCAGAGGGTAACAGATATGAGCAGTATAACATGCATGCCTGCTCATCATGTTATTGTCTTTCCAGATAAATGGTGTTTTAGAATGTGCATAAAATCATACTTTTCTTATTTCTTGTTCAAAGTTCAACCATTAACACATTTCACTTATTCTCATATGTACAGTACTGTGTTTCTCTTGGTACTTTCTCTGTAACCAAGCCTCAATTTTATATTCATACAATATACAACAGTGTTCCATGCGTTCAGCATATAGTCATGCTGGCCACATGGTCACGGAAATGTCTTCTGACAACACTGACTCCCTCAGCTAAAAAACGGAGGTGAGCATCGCCCCCTAGAGTCAGAAAAAAACTGGACAGGGGAAATCTTTATTTTTTACCTTTACAATATATTGTTTAATTATATTCCATCATAGACTTTTTTCTAAACCACTAAATATGTTGTAAACATAATTCTACACATACCTACCATATTTTTCAGTGTATAAGACTCTCCGGCGTATAAGACGCACCTAGCTGTTGGGGAGGAAAACAAGAAAAAAAAATCTGCCTCTACCGATGATCAGCTGTTCCAGCCTGCGGGGATCGCTGAGGCCTATCACTGCCTATTGCTGCCTCCACATGCTCCATTTTCAGCCTGTATTTTGGTCCATTTTTCAGGCCAAAAAAAGGCCAGAAAATGAGCTAGCGGGTGGGCAAGGCTTCAGCAAAATTCACTGTATAAGACGCACAGACATTTCACCCACTTTTATGGGGGGCACGGTGAAATGTGTCTTTTACATCGAAAAATACGGTAGATTTCTGATGACTTGCTAAAGAGCCACAACTTGGTCAGCATACTCCTTGTCTAACATAAAGTCGGACAGTATTTTTGGTTAAAATTCAGTGAGAATTCTGCCACATAGTTTCCAAGGCATTCTTAAGAAACTAATCATCCTATAGCTTTTGCATTTACTTTTATTACCTTTTGCTTTGTAGAAGGGAACAATAAACATTTCTCCAGTCATTGGGCATGTATGCACTTTCCACACATGCATATTATACAAGTCACAGAGCTACTCCATCACAGCCATCAGCTAAAAGTTTTCTAGTTGGCATCATCATCAACAGTTATGACTGTAATATTTTTCAGTACCTTCACAGTATCTATGACTTTCCCTTCATTATTCTGTTTAAATGTTTATTTGAAACACCAACAAACCCCCCCACCCCCCCCACCCCCACACACACATATAAGATCTCTAAAATATTCCTTTCGGACATTTTTTAAAAATTCAGCTTAGTCCAAAATAATTCCATTACTTTAATTTTTATTGTCATTCAGACTTTTTGTTTAGTCCTGTTCATAATTTTTTTTAATTCATTAAAATTGCTCTGCATTTTCTCTGCCTTTAACTCTTCCTTGGAAACTTTGGTTATATTCTTTGCAGCCCTCCACACACATTTATCATTCTCTTGGGGGAGAGGTTATTCTCCCACATGCACTTTTTTTTCTGGTGCACTATCACTTTCAGTTTATTGTTCCACTAAACCTTGCTCAAACTTCCTGCCAATCAGCTTATTCACCTTTTTTTTTCCTTACCCACTTTGTATTCATTCTGTTGGGAGTGCAATAATTTTTATTTTGTTCTTTTTCACTTCTCCTTTTAAAAATCTATTCAAGTTGTAAGATGCTTCTCTAGCACAGCACATTGTTTTCTCCCAATATTTTCCCTTTGACACTACTTAAATATGGTCTTTTTCAGATTCAGGCCCCCTTGTTGTCTTCATTAATTCTAATAAACCGTCAAATACATCATATTTTTTAAATTTATAGTATTTAATTTGCATATGTATTCATTAATAGACTTATGAATAAGCAAAGTATTTAGAACAAAGAGATCTATTTTAAGTAATTACTCACTCAGTTTAATATTACTGTTGATTCTTGAGTCTCTGAATGGCCCAATCAGCTTTTCTATATTTGCTCATTGCATTCCCATTCATCCATCCCTATTATATAGCCAAAAAAACAACTTTTTTTCCTTGATCATGTTTATTCAGTGTACTGTGTACTTTTCTCTCAAATTTGACTTCATTCTTTTATTATCATTCATTAGGGTGTAAGTTGCTGATATCACCTATTTAGGAATTTATACTTATACACATCTAAATGCATCAGTTCATATATGTTAGACCAGGGGTCTCCAACCTGTGGGTCATGGCCCTCTACCAGGTCATGGCTTTTGCCATCAGGCTGCGTGAGTGGCTGGCCAGTGAGCACATGTGTGCACGAATGCACATACCCCATTTGCGCTAGCCTCGCGCATATGCTACTGTTGCCACATGTGCCTTGTGGGATGCTACCATCAGTGTGAGCACACTACCGTTGTTGTGAGCATCACACTCATGGTCCTGTTTGCTCGTCTGCTTGCACATGTAAAGGCCCCTTCCCCCCCCCCTCCAGGCCACCAACCTAAAAAGTTTGGGGAACTCTATGTTAGACCTTTCATTCATAATTAAACCTGTATCTTCACTTTCTTGTCTGTATCCACCAACATTACTCTATAAGATCAGAAAATTCAAACCTAAAACATATTCCACCTTTTTATTTTACCAACTCACAGCTTTTCTTGCTGGAGCACACATCTTCCATCTAAGATCCACTGTGATATCCACAAGAGCAGTTTCCATCCCATGCCTGTGCCTGAATGGAGGTTGGAAAAGTTCTGACCATCCATTTCTTCCAAAATCCTTTTCAGTTGACAACCCACCACCTTATGAATAACCTTTTCCTCAGAAGGGAAGTTAGATATTGGGTGAGTAGTAGTTCAGCATATAGAGTCAGTTCCTTAAGGACTGGTTTCACCAAAGCCTTCTTCAAGTATATTGACATCTCCACCTTCTCACATTAAGGCTTTATAACTACCGAAACCCAGCATCCTATCATCTTCCTGGCAATATAGGGATCAAGCCTACATGAGGCAGAGCTCATCTCGCAAAGGATTCCATCTGCTTCCATGGCATTATCTTTTTCCCATCAAGCCTTGCTAGATGTTACCCTTAGCACTTCTGTTTCTGGCTTTCTAACTTGGAATGAACACAAGTAATTTTGCCAGCAACCCATCCCAATTCCTGTTCTAGGTCAGGAACAAGCAAGTGATCTGTATAATTAAAATGAAGAGCTAAATATCCATGCGTGTAATCTAAATTGAGTATATGAGGAAATCTTAATTTCACTGGTCACTTCCACTAGTTAGCATCCTCCATTAGTTAGCTTCCTGGCATTCCCCACCCAGGCTTCCCTTTTGACCCAGCAAGGACCAGAAAGCTGCTTATTGGCAAGAGATGAAACACTGTCACTGTTTACTTTGTGGAATTTCATGCTTTGGGAGAATCTTTTGCTTCGTGACTTTTCTTGGATGTCTGTGTTTCACATTTGCATACGGCTGCTGATAACTATGACAAAAATGAGAAACAACATGGTTTCTGTCACCATAACTTTGTCATGAGGTTCAGCACTAATTTCTCCAGCAGGAAGACAACTTGGGTTGTTCCTACACCCACACACACACACACACACACACACACACAAATAACCATTTTACAATAACTCGCACAGACTGTATGAATCCATCTACCCCATTTGCTTTGTCCTTTTATTGTATACACAATGAATGTATGAATTTCTAGTTTAGGGTGAACATAATAATGTAGTAAGTATCCAATCTGGGCCGGTCACTGGGACCCATCTTCAGGGAACTCCTCTCTATCTGTTTACATACAGTGTGTAACACTCTGCTGGAGAGAAGTTCCCTGAGGATGGACTCCAGCACAAGTCTAAAAGCTCGGAAGACAAAATCTCTGGTCCCGGTGACCAATCCAGATTGGATCCTGCAACATTATCCTGGGACACATATATTTGCCTTCATCCGTGAATGTAATACGTAATGTGGGAAGAAATGAAGGCTGCTATTGTTAGGCAGGACTCCAGCATCTTCTTAAAGAGCCAATTATTAGCTTAATCAAGAGCATTTTGTGTCACAAGAGAGTGTGTCTTAATATATATTTTCTAGATATCACGGTGATTAATGCTGGAATCAATCAGGATACCCACAGCTTTCTTTATAGATCACAGCAGTTGGGCTGGAAGCTCTGTCATAGGTAGCAGAATGCAAATAGGAGTTTCACTAACATTTTAGTTACTTATTTTACTGGGGAGACTTACAACCCACCTTCCAGAACATGGTTCTCAGGAGAGAAAGCAATTGTTATAATACGAAATACCTGGAAACTACTTGGCAGAATAGCTGCTATTCAGTTAATTAAAACCAAATACAGCTAACTTGAAACTTTAATGCTTTTAAAAGCATTCTTTGTGAGAGGTAAGTGATTTCCACAAGAAATTGGCTCCATCTTTCTCTTGTCTGTGATATGATGGAGTGAAGTCAGAACATTTAATTATTTAGATTTTTTTTGTCCCTCCTATTATTTTTATAAATTACTCCAGATAGTAAATGTAATCCTCCTCTTTTCCTCACCACAACAACCCTATTGGGTGGGTTGAGCTGAGAATGATTGGCCCAAAGTAACCCAGCTGGCTTTCATATCTAAGGCAGGACTAGAACTCACAGTCTCCAGGTTTCAAGCCTGGCAACTTAATCACTAGACTAAAGTGCTTTTGCTCCCCCACTCCCCAGCTGCTTCTTTGGAGTATATTGTCACAATATGCCTGTTTTTACAACCACACTGCTTTCCCTTTGTATAAAAGGTATCCTAATAGCAATAGCACTTAGACTTATATACCGCTCCATAGTGCTTTACAGCCCTCTAAAAGGTTTACAGTATCCGCATATTGCCCCCAATAATCTGTGTCCTCATTTTACTGACATTAGAAGGATGGAAGGCTGCGTCAACCTTGAGCCAGTGAGAATCGAACTGCTGGTAGTTATCAGAATTAGCCAGCAACACTGCATTCTAACCACTGCGCCACCATGGCTCTAACCTAGTCTAGTAGAACATAACTTAATAGTGTCATAGTCTAGTAGAGCACAGCTACCTTTACTCCCTTGGCCAAAATTATCTGATCACTTGCAGAAGCCAAGAAGCTAAGAAAACAAATAAGCCCAAACCCAAACAAGAAAGAAAAACGAAGGAATGGGGGAGCAGCTAAGTAAAATGTATACGTTGGGTTTTTTTTTTGGTTTTTTTTTGTGAAGGAAGGAGAAACACAGTGGGGCTTAGAACTGCCATCCATCAGAAGGCAAGCCTATTGTTTCAAAGAAAATAGCATAACCCTTCTAGCCAGAAGTTAAGCATTCTTTCACTAGGCCTCGATTACTGCAGACTAAGGATTGGCTTGAGTTTGGGTTTGTCAGTTTTCCATATTTTATTCAACTATATCTGTTATATCCAATTCCATATACATTTGCAACTATTAAAAACATTTTTAAAAACTCCTGTTGCATACAGTTGTGTGCATTTCTGTATCTGATTTTTGAGTGGGGAACCACACTCAAAGTCACAACACACACCAACACACACCATGTCTGCATTCTATTTTTGCTGGTATTTATACAATGTAAGCTTTGTATACATTTTTGTATTTGTAGAAGCATAGAACAGAATGCAGGTATCTCCTGAGTTACAAGGGGACATAGGAAGCTAAAATTATATTTGTTTTGGTGTTGTTGTTTTTTACTCTAACAAATTGAGGTCAGCATTCAAGGACTGCTGTTTGGTTTCACTTGTTAAATTGCTGCAATGAGTCAGGCTCATGAGAGAGAGAGTTAGTAGTATATTGCTCTGGCTTCTGATGTGGACAACTTTAAAATTGGATTGAAGACATTTACCCAAACAATTGTTGCTAGAATAATATTTTTAGTCAAGATAATATTTCAGTGTTGTAAGCAGTCTGCCCCTGGGTGTCAGTTCTTGAAAAACATGAACTACTGCTCTCACACTAGTTGCTTTTCCTTAGGCACCTCCATGACTTTGTGAGACCTTGGTTCAGAAGTGAAATTCAGCAGGTTCTAGCAGGTTCGCTAGAACTGGTAGTAAATTTCCTAAGCAGTTCGGAAAATAGGTTGTTAAAAGAAATCTCCTTTTGTTTTTTTCTACTTTACAGGGTTAATCCTGTCAGGAAGGCAGGGAAAAACATTCTGGTGTTGTTTCTAGCCTCATCTTTATTGCCCTGCTTGCAGAAACTGCCCACCCAGTCACATGATCCCCTCCCCTGCCACGCCCACAGAACCGGTAGTAAAAAAAAATTGAATTCCACCACTGTCTTGGTCTGACTGTATATTGAGTGGATGGATCAGAACCAGGAATGGCTTGTGTTCACATTCAAATCTGATGGTTGGCTTTTCAACCCCCAGCCTTTAGAAGTGTCCTGTGGGGAGGGAGCCATTTCTTGCTGACATTTCTGTGTTCCTGAAGCCAAAAGGTTTCCACTTTCCTGGTCTCATTGAAGAAATCTCTCTCTTGTTTCCAGCCTCCGGCCGCTTGACATTGAATTCATGAGACGTTTGAGCAAAGTAGTTAACATTGTGCCTGTCATCGCCAAAGCAGACACATTAACCCTGGAGGAGAGGGACGCCTTCAAGCAAAGGGTAAGCAGGATGGGACGGGACGGGACCAGGCCCTTCCTGGTTTTTCTGAGTCTCTTCCTTTTTTTTCCTTCCACACGATCCCAGGGGCCCAGCCCAGACCTTGGGCCACCATTCAGAGCAATCTTGTCTAATGAGAGGAAAGGCCTTCATCAATTTCCAATCACTATATGTGTTTGTTTCTCTTGTCTTGCTTTCTCCCCACAGTGAGAAACTAGACTCAATGGCCCCTTCCATTTTGCAACTTTTGCTGCAGGTGAATTTTAAAAACACTCATTATTGTCATTGCTGTAAAAGGACAAGCGTACTACATGCGACTCAAGAACAGTCAGCAGCAATACTCATTGCTTGATTGTACCGCCTGTGCCTGGCCCTGTTTGAAGGAATATATCTTTGCTCTTATCCTGCTGAAATTAACCATTCTGACTGTCTTTTATTTGCTTCATTCTGACCCTGATCATTAATGGTTCTATTGTTTAGTGCTGTCAAAGGGCTTCTGATTTGTTTAATGGTTGCATTATCTTTATGAATGTGGGGAAAAAAGATGGCTGCTGGTCCTAATGGAGATGCCAAAAATAACTTGGCTAGTCTTCAGTATTTTGCCTGTTGACTTGACAGCCTAAAGGAGGTTACACCCATTTTGGACCAGCCTACAGATGAATTACAGTTTGTCTGTAACTGAAAGGAGAAAGTTGAGTCTTGTAACCAGTTTCCTAACACTGATGTTTTTGAGCGGGTGGCTTAAAAGCCATAGGTGCACTATAATCTTAATGCACAAGGACTGTCCGGAACTGCTTTAAACAACCTAAATCCAAGAGGGATACTGAGAGCTCTAGGAATATTGTGTATTTATTTCCAGTGTTTATCTAGTTAACTTCTGCCCTAGTAATCTCCCGTCTGGATTATGCCAACGCTCTCTACATGGGGCTCCCCTTGAAGAGCATCCGGAGGCTGCAGTTGGTTCAGA
>JAEANM010012249.1:0-14896 GCA_017656035.1 Myanophis thanlyinensis | reverse complement strand
CTATCTGTGGGTTTTAGTGGCTGTACACCGCCCCGAGTCCTTCGGGAGAGGGGGCGGTATATAAATTTTGACAAACAAACAAACAAACAAATACATAAAATATTTTGACGAAACAATTTTAATTTTAAAAACTTATTTAATTTTAAAAACTTATTTAAAAACTAATTTGACATTTTTTTGGATTAGCAACCACTGTTGTGCCATTATTACAATGTTCTTGATGAGCCATAAAAGTTATTAGTATCACCTTTAAAAAATATTTAGTTTTTAATACAGGTAGTCCTTGATTTATGATCACAATTGAGCCCAGAATTTATGTTGCTAAGTGAAAAATTTGTTGTTTTGTCCCATTTTGCCTTCTTGCCACATTAAGTGAATCATTGCACTTGTTAAATTAGTAACAGGATTCTTAAGTGAATTTGCTTTCTCCATTGACTTTGCTTGTCAGAAGGTTACAAAAAGGGATCACATGATCTTAGAACACAGTAATGGTCATAAATATGAACCAGCGCCCAAGCCTCTGAATTTTGATCACGATCATGGAGATGCTGGAAAGGTCGTAAGTGTGAAAAATGGTCATAAGTCTCTTTTTTCAGTGCTATTATAAGTTTGAATGGTCACTAAATGAGCTGTTGTAAGTCGAGGACTACCTGTACACATATTTGTTTAGTTTCAGTCACCAAAGCATGTTTGAGATTACTTCACCACTACTGTGGATTAGAGGCAAAATCTGATTCAAAGCCAAGAAAAATCCTTAAATACTGTAGTTATTGCAAAGTAACTAAAAGTCTGTACTGTATTCAAGATGCCTTCCACAGTTTCCAATGGAACATTTTGTCTCCTATTTTAAAATACAGTTCTTCTGCATAGATATACATTTATGCTCATCAACATCGAAGTCCAAGCTCCCATTTCATAAAGATGAGTCCACACAGTTCATTATGCTATGGTTTGCTTATTTGTAATTTACTCTATAGTTGGCAGAGAATGAAATGCAAGCGGTCATAAAATGTGCCTCGCAATATCAGTTTTCATCTCTCCCAAATTAAAAAAGTATTTTAACTTACTGTAGTACAACGTATAACATATAACTCATAAGAGATAGTTGTTGACTTTAGGAGGACACAACATGACTGCTCCCCGCTGAACATCAATGGCTCCTCTGTGGAGATCGTAGAGAGCACCAAAATTCCTTGGTATTCACCTGGCGGAGAATCTCACCTGGTCCCTCAAACCAGTTCCGTAACATGGAAGACCCAGCAGTGTCTTTACTTTCTGAGAAAACTGAGGAAGACACAGCTTCCACACCACACATCCTCACAATCTTCTACAGAGGGACCGTCGAGAGCACCCTGAGCAGCTGCATCACCACCTGGTTTGAGAATTGTACCATTTCAGATCGCAAGACCCTACAGCGAATAGTGAGGACAGCAGAGAAGATCATTGGGATTGTTCTTCCCTCTGTCATGGACATATACATCACATGCTGCATCCGTAAAGCCAGAAACATTGTAGCTGACCACACACACCCCTCATACATGCTTTTACTCTCCTGCCATCTGGAAAAAGGTACAGAAACATTCTGGCACGCACAACAGTTCCTTTCCACAAGCCATCAGACTCCTCAACAAAAAGAAACTGGAACCATAAATACTTCTGTATTTAGCTTTTTCTCTCTCTCTCCAAGTTCTTAGATTTAGAGCTATGTGTAGTTCTGTGTGTCCTGCTCTTTTTCTTTTTTTATCTATGTTGTCTGATGTAGCACCTTGGTCCTGGGGAATTGTTGTTTCATTTCACTGTGTACTGTATACTGTATATTGTTGAAATGACAATAAAATCTACTTGACTTGACTTGATCATTTAGTTATTTTGCCATGCTTTAAATGCCCTTGACAAATCACTTGTCACAGTAAGTTTGAAATTTTTCTACTAAACTCCATTTCTCAGAATCCTTTTACACATTTCCACAGTTTTTATAGCATGGTGACCAAAATTATATGCAATATTACAAGTGTGGTCTCACCAACACATTATAAAGTGGTATTAACACTTCTATCCCTTGTTAATGCAACCTAGGACTGTGTTGGCTTTGACAGCTGCAGCACAATGTTGGCTCATACTTAAGTGACTGTCTGCCAGGATGCCAAGATCCCTCTCAGTTATTACTATTGAGCAAGGAACCACCTATTCTATACTTGTTAATTTATTTGTTCTTGCCTAAATGTAGAAACTTTCTTTTCTCACCATTGAACTTCATTTTGTTAGAAAGGATCCAATGTTCAAGTCTGTCGAGATCCTTCTACACCCATTAATATACACGGGGCCTGAGCCTGGCATTTACTGTGGTTTGAATCCAAACTGTTAATCAAGTGCCTGGGTCTGATGTCTTTCCTTGTTATCAGGAGGAATACATTATTTCTGGTACTTTGATCTTAATTTGCTGTCAGCAATTCCCATTCCTATTTTTACACCAAATCACAGGTAGTCTATTACCGGTATTTGTACCAAGTCTAGTTTTGTAATTGTTTGCATTTGTGGTCTTCTTTTCAGCTTCTCCAATTATAGCATTTTGACCCCAGCCACAGTTCCTTCATATAGTATACATGCAAAGAAGCTGGACTTCTCTTTTAGTTCTTGCAAATTCTTGTCCAGCCCCTTTTTAATCTGTATATGGTAAACTCGTTATTCAGTACTGTCAATATTGGTAGGCCATTAAGAGTGAGGAAGTCAGCTGATTCTTAGGACTGCTTGTAGTATTCCCTCACCTGTTCCCTTACCTCATGTACTTCCTCAGTCATCCATCTTGCTTATGTACAGCTGGGTCAATTTTTCTCTCTGTTACAGTATTAAATGGTATGTTTTATTCCCAGTTTCTTCTGCAAAATATTTTCCTGACATCAATATTATTGTACATCTCATTCAATACAAAATAAAGTTGCATGGGTAGAAAGCTGCAATTTTGTTTCTTTTAGCCGAAAGAGTCTAAGATATTTTGAAGGAGACCTAATAACAGATACCATTTATTTATGTATTTACGTATTTTCTAACAATTCAAGACAACAAACACATCCAACACATGTTCCTATTTTCCCCATAATGACAACCCTTGGAGATTGAATTGGACTGAGAAAGACTGGCCCCAAGGCCAATGCAGTAGTTTCCACATATTCCCATGGAATACCATATGCAGGTTACCTCCAAGCTATACATCCAGCTAAATGTTTTCATCTTTTCCATATTTCTCCCATACATATTTGCAAATCTTATTGACAGAAAATTAGCATACAATATTATGAACAAGATTCAGAGCAGTTATTCATACCTCTAAGCCACTTAACTAGGAGTAATTTTTAAATCATGTGAACATTACATCCAAACTCTGAGTGATGGTACTTATAATGTAACAAATCTTGAGAAGGGAAGTTATCTGAAATAAGTTGTTGTTTTGCTATCATAAAATTAACCGTTGTACTTTTTTTCAGATCTTCCTGAAAAAATATCCTACTTTTTATTGTAATTTATAGGGATTACTATAATTTATAGGGAAGTATAAAGTAATTTATAGGGAAAATTATGCCTTAACATTGTTTCAGAGAATTCTGACAGCATTTTTGAAGATCCATCAAGATGACTGACAATTATATATTCCATACCATAGCTCTAAAAGATATGGAATATTAGAAAATATTGTAGTAATATGACAACAGATTTATTCTTACATTATTATACCATTATTTGTTTCATTGATGCCTTCATTTAAAAGAAAAAAAACATCAATTACCATTTTGATCTATACATTTATCTTATTCTATTTTTGCTAGAAAAGCACTCACAGCGTAAAGGCAGATCTATGCCAATACAAAATGTTTATTCATGTCATGTTAACCAAAGTTCACTGAACCCAATTTTCTGGGTTTGTATGGTCCCCTAAATCATAAAAGGACCACACAGGCTATTTGAAGAAGATACTATACACTAAAATGCATCTTGCAGGTGTCAAATTTTTGAGTGCAATTAAAAATGTTGTTGAAAAAAAAGTGCTGTTTTAATTTGTCACACATAAGGAGAGGAAATGATTGCCTTTGAATGAGATGATACAGAATTTCATATTCTAGCTGAATTTAATATATCTACTGCAGCAGTGGAGGTGAAATAGTCCAGAAACTTCTGTTTAAGCTTTCACATGCTTCAATTTTGCATTTATGAAGGGAAACAGCATTTATAAATTTATATGTTATTTATATATATCAAATGTACTGTATATACATAAAGCTGTTGTATACAGTAAGATGAAAGGGGATCTGAGCAACATGCCTTCTGCACTTTTCCTTCCTTCCTTCCTTCCTGTGGGTCTCAGGCCTGCAGAGTACTAGCAGTTTCACTGAGGAAGATTACATCTCAAAAACTTACATTTTCTAGGTAGTTCTAGGCAAATGCTTTTCCAGAGGCTGGATTGTTAATAGGAGGTGTCAGACAGTTGAGTTCTTATACAAAATAACAGGTAACCATGAGCCACAGGTACAGTATACATTCTAAGCAATGTTTGACAGTTTGCAAGAATCTCTGCTTCAGGAAAGTTTAGAAGCTGTGGCAGATCATTTCACTGAACAAACTTTGTTAAATTCCCTAGAAAACACAAAAGCCAAATCCAGTCAGATATATGGCTTCCACCCTGATGATGTCTTGAAAGAGTTTAAAAGAAATTGGCTATTCTTCCAGGTCTTGGATAAAGTAGTGATGGAGCTCCTGTTCGTTACATTTTATGATACACAGAATGTGGTTTTTCTGGCTGCAAGTGATATTTTTCTATTCTTATTGTTTCCTATCTTTTTAATATCCAGGTTTGTTCTGGAGTTGGTTGCCATGCAATTAAATTGTAATAAAAATAACATCAATAACAAGAACCCAGTGAAATGGGTTAGTCTGTGCTGTTATTAAATAGCAATATGCAGCAAAGTTCTTTTCCTTATAATTAGAAATGTATACAAAATAGAAAGGCATGTTTCAGCCATATGAAAAAGAGATGTTGAAATTGGACAGCCATAAAAAATCAAATTAAACCCAATAAATAAAAATCAATAGAATTGCTTCCTAGGCAATTGTCTTTTGGAAACTCAAAAGTGCTTAGAGCAGGCCAGTTTACTAGGTCCACACACATCCCTTCCCATAAAGATCATAGCAGGCATCAATCTCAAGATGACAATGACCTGATCGTGACAATAGCTTGATAATTTCTACTTTCAGATCACTTATGTTAACAACAGAAGGAAGCACTACGTGACTGCTTTCATTCTCTTTTTGATTCATCCTATGAAGATAGCCAGCTGTTGCTCTTTTGGGTTCCTCTACTGGGAATTGAACTCATGGAGTCTTGTTCTTTAGAAGACTACACATAGCTTTGAGGTCTTTGGTGTTCTCCGAGCTTGGTTGTTTTCCTGCAGATGTTTCATTACCAAACTAGGAAACATCACTGTTGTTCCTGCCCTTTGAAATATCCTATCCCAAGGCAAGATTGGCTCCCATCCTTTGGACCTAAGAGCCTTAAGATCTAGCTCTGCCAAATGGCTTGGAACCCCATTGGAGGTGATTAAGAGCCAATCTCACCTCCCCCTCAGGCTCCCTCCTGTCCCATCACGTGACTAAGATTTTATTTTGATTGTAATGTCATTTTATTCAGATAGGAATATTTATTTCTGACAAGTTTGATATTTTTATGCTATAAGATGCAGAGTTGCTTTGAAACGAGATGGGCTGCAAATAAACTTAATAAATAATAAAATAATAATTGCCGTTGTTACCTAGTGTGGCAATGAAGTGTCTTCAAGAAAACAAGAGAACACCAAGGGCCCCACAGTTGAGCTAGATTTTTTTTAATTGGTATATACAGCTTTACATGTCAGCTTTAGGAATTCCAAGTTCTGTTGCCTATATCCATTAAATTGTGGAACAATGTATTGGGCCACTGCCAGAATGTCATTACCATTGGGCTGTCAGAGGGATATAACGCCGATTTAGCTGCTTGAAGAAATTCCTTTACATTCTTTGACTATTTCTTTTCTATACCTAACATAATGCTACGTACCCTGAAAAGAAATAGTGTAATGTAGCGCTAACCCCTGAAAGGGTTGCTGGAGTCCAGGTTGTCCTGGTCCTCTTCGGCTGGGGCCAGTCCATACTGGTCCCTCTCTGATGACCTCTACTTGCCAGGGTCACGTGATGGGGTGTAATCAGCCTTCTCTCAGCAGGCAGGTCATGTGGTGGGGAGATAGTCTTTTCATCAGCAAGCAGGTCATGCAATGGGGTGGTATTCAGATGACTGGTTGGACCTTTTTCCTCCTCCTCTCTCTTCACTCTCTTTTGAGCTGCCTGTTAGGGTCTCCTTCCACAGTCTCTGCTCCTTTGTTGACTCCTCTGCTTGCACCCTTTACTCACTCTTTATCTTCCTCAGGCCTGCTGCATGGAAGCCTCTCCTATCCTATTCCCTTATTTCCTTCAGTCTTACCCCACAGAAGCACTTACTATCCTATTCCCTTAGTTCCCCCAGGCTTGCCTCACAGAAGCCTCTGCTAATCTATCCTATTTCATTTAGGCTTGGCCCACAGAAACCTCTCCTATCCTATTCCCTTGTTTCCCTCAGGCTTGGCCCACAGAAGCCTCTGCTAATCTATCCCCTTATTTCTCTCAGACTGCCCCCCCCCAGAAGCCTCTCCTATCCTATCCCTTTTTCCCCCCTCAGGCTTGCCCCACAGAAACCTATCCTATCTTATTCCCCTATTTTCCTCAGGCTTGCCCCACAGAAGCCTTTGCTGCTACCCTATTCCCCTCAGATTTGCCCCACAGAAAAGCCTCTCTATCCTTGCCATCCTCCACCTTCCCCCTTTCTTTACCCTTTCTCCTCCCTCCAAGCTCCTCCTCCTTCCTCTTGTACTCCCTGTCTCCTCCCCTTCCTACCACAACCTCCTTCTCCCCGCTACAATAATAATAAGAACGTATGTATATACATATCACCACATATCATTTAGTTCTTCCCCGATATCGGATTTATTTTATGTATACCCTACGTTCACAGTCTAGTTTAAATACATCCATAATCTAGTTAATTTGCAGTAGTTATGTCTGGACACAAAACAGAAAGGGAAAAAAAGAGGAAAACACCTCACTATTGCTTAACCTGAAAGGGAATAATTTGATGGGTATAAATGTAAAAATAATTTGATGGGTATGATGGATATGAATTGCATGTATCATACTTCAGTATGGAAAGCATCCCTGTCATCATGACAAAGACCTAAGCAATTCAAAATGCCCATGCTGAATTAGAAACTGATTGTCCATTAGGAGCAGAATGGGGCATACTACACCTTCAGCCACAAAGTAGTTTGTTTTCTCTCGCTTTTATGGATGTATGTGAAGCCAGAAGGCTACCAAGGTTTAATTCAATATGCAGAGAGGGACATTCTCGCCTGGGGCCCTTTGCTGGGCAAACACCAATTTAAAATCTAGTTTTTCCTCCAACGGCAAATTGTTCCCTCCAGACCCATAGTTTGTTTTATAGGGCCTTCCCACCGTGGATTCCGCGAGTAAATAAAAAAACTAGTTATTTTAATATGGGTTTAAAGGGGGTGGGGGAGAGATAAAATCATCTTTTTTAAAGAATTCCGCTGCATTCCTGTAATATCAACCTAACATTCAACCCCACACCCCGGACGTCACGACCATTCAGGCAGGCCAAAGTCAGGTGCGGCCGACGTGCTGCTCGGTCTCCTCTACCACCGCCGCCGCCTTTCTCCAGCTGGACTGCTGGCTTCCCCTTCGTCCTCCTCCTCCTCCTCTGAGGATGTTGCCAGCCTTTGCGCTTCTCACGGCAGGCCTTGCCCGAGCTTCAGTTCCAACAGACGCCCCTCTCCCCCACTCCTCCTCCCCGTTTCTCCAGTTCGCTTCGCTACCCTGCAGGAAAAGGCACCGTCAGGGTGCACCGACCCGAGTTGGGGCGGCGGCGGCGGCGCAGGCGCCGGCCCTCCCTCGCGTAACCACCCCGGAAAATCACCCCCCACTGTCTTTTTCTCCGCCTCCTTTTTGCTTGCTGAGAGAACCAGAACGCGGGCGCGGACAGTCCTTCGCCTCCCGACTGTGGCGGCGGCGGCGGCGCGTGCACCCGAGCGCCCTCAAGAGAGCCGCCACACGCAGCCAGGCGCGGCCAGAGCGAGAGACGGGCACGCTCGGGCTGCCTTCCCCCTTTTGCCTGCTTCTTTCCCCGCCTCTGCCCTGTCCTTGCGCCTCTTGGCCGCCAAAGCAGCTGCACTAAGCCCGGGGGGCCCCGCCTGTTTCTCCCTGGCGCGGGAGAGGCGGAGAGCCAAGCAGCCCACGAGCAGCAGAGGAAGCCGCCGCCGGGGAGAGAGAGAGAGAGAGAGAGAGAGGTGGGGGGTAAAAAAATAAAAATAAAAGCCTCCTCGCCGCTTTCCCTTTCCCTGCGGCCGAAAGATGGGTAAGTCTTCCCGAGCCCGGCAAGTCAGCTTGGTTTCTCCCGGGGCTCCGTCCAGGGGATGCTTCAGCCGGGTCCTGCCTTGCGCTAAAGGGAGAGCCGGGCTTGCCCTTTAACCATGGGGAGGAATAGGAAGGGCGGCGTTGTAGCAAGTCGGGGCGCCTTCTCCCTCCTCTCCCCCCTCGCTCTCTCCGGCTTTTGTGTGTGTGTGTGTGTGTAGAGATAATCCTGGGTCAAATGGATCAAACCCCCCGTCCCTCCGGGGTTGTGTGCCTCTCTCCTCCTCCTCCTCGCCCTCCTGTCCGAGCCACGGGAGAAGGAAACCGACTACTTGTAACTTCCTCATCCGCGCGTATCCCTTCGCTTTCGGATTCCGCGGGGGAGACGGAGAAAGCAAATGTGCTTTTTTTTTTTTCTAAATGTGCTTTTTTTTCTCAAACCCCTCCGCCGTCCTCGGTTGAAGTGTCGGGGATTTTCTCGTGACGCTGCTGGGCCAGGAAGGAAGGATGTATGTCCGTAACGGGGAGAGGAGGTGTGCGAGGTAGCCTGAGTGCCCTTAGCCAACCCGGGGAATGGGCTGAGGGTGGCAGCTGCGAAGGTCTTTCTAAGACGGGAAAGGAAGAGCTTGAGGGTGGGAAAAGGAAGGTTGTCTTGAGTTCAGGTCTCGGTCCTGCCAGCAGCATTTGAAGCTTAACTAGACTGAGAGGAATATTAGAATGGGCGGAAATGGAGAGATTGGAAATAGAAAGAATGCAGATATGGGAAGCCTTTTACCAGTGGTTAGATAATAAAAATAGGAAATAGATACAGAAAAAAATGATGCCATGTATGTTAGGAAACCAATATAGCAATGTTGATAATATGGATGAATATGAAACTTCTTAGATGGTACTGTATGGCAATATATAATTTTAGTATTGTTTTTATGCTCTAATATATTGTAACTGTACTGAGAAATATGTGTACACACCAGGTGACACACGATTTGGTGAATGAGGTAAAGCTGATTTATAAAATAAAAATTAAAAAAACGATTGTTAAAATAAATAGCATAAGGAATCTCAGTTTTCTAATGAATTAACCATTCGTGTTTTAGTTGCCAAGTTTCCAGTTATTTCATTTCATTTCATTTATTTTCATTTATTAAATTTATATACCGCCCCCTCTCCCTAAGGACTCGGGGCGGTTCACAGCAGATAAAATACAAATATAAAATACAAGATACACAATACAAATTAAAACTCATGCTTGGCTTATCTGAGGTAGACATCATTTCATTGAAGTAAACTCAGTTTGGCTGTAGGTCTAAGACACTTGTTTCCTGAGCATTGTGGGCATTTGTCCTTAATGTGTTAAGGTAACCTGCTGTGCAATTATCCTTACCAGGGCTCTTGTATACTGTACATCATTAGATTTTCTTACTAAGGATGAGGGTCATCTGTTACTTACTTAAGACAGGGTCCTCTGTTATGGAAAGAAAGACATGGCTGACTGCATCGTCACTTAGCGAAACAGCTAATTAAAGTTCACTAAATGTCTTAAGGGAAAAAGCTGCCCTGGTCAGGGATACTACTTACTAACTCAGCATTTCCAGGCCACACTTGAATTCCAAATCTCAATTGTGCTGAAGTTCTTTGGACTGTTTTACCAGTGAGCTCATGATGCACCCACTTGGATTAAACTACTGTAAAGAGGCTTAATCTGGATCAGTGCCTGGAAGAGAATCCATCTGGTTATGGAGTATAAAGTCACCTTGAATTCCAATATAGTTGGAATTATTCAAATATAATAAGGAAAGAAATATCTTACTACATGGAAATGGTTCTGTGTCATTTGCTTGTTTTGAGAGTTATTATCTGCCCCCTAAATTGTGTTTTCAAGAAATGTATATATGTAAAATGAAGAGAGTGATTAATGCAATATTATAATTATAATTTCTCATTTTAAGCAAACTGACACTGAAATAATCTATCTTGACTAGTATTTTTTTTTAATGTGGCCTGTTCATTTCATTAATTAATCGTTACTATATTTTTTCCCCAAACACCGAGGTTGAGTCTTGTATGCCAAACTTGTTCTTGCCTCTTTCAGAAGCTGTTGGTAGTAATGCGGACAAACAAATAAGAGCAATCTCACTAGTGGCTTTAATAGATATAGGAGAGGTGATTCTTAAATTTCACACCATTTTGTGAATTTTGGGGGGGCAACAGTGTTCATAGAGGGAAACCAGTTCCTTGCAGGTTGTGAAAACGCTTCTGGTTTGTTTTTTTTTTGCATTATCTCACTTTGCAGGATAAAACATTATATACAGTAGCTTCTTTGGAACTCCACAAACCATCTTGCTTCTGGAGTAGCCAGGAGACTATCAGCCCTTGGCTGTCCCCATTGCTAATCTGTGCCCTGCCTCTATTGCATCTATGTATGCATGTGCAACACTAATATTAGACAAAATGACTGGTTTTCTCCTTTACTTTTTCTCTTGTGCCTAAGAAAATATCCAGCATTTACAGTGCTGAATTGCAAATATAGGGTGGGTCGGATTTTAGGACTCTGGCTTCTCTATATTGGTCTGGTCTTCCCATTTATGCATCTCTCTCTCTCTCTCTCTCTCTCTCCCCCTCCCTCCATCTAAGAAAATGCCAAGCCTAAAATAGTTCCTGAGAAAAGTGAGGCTTACTTCGTCATGACTAGTAAGTAGCTGAACAATGTCTCTCTTATTTCAGCAGGAGGGCTAGGAAGTGAAAAGAAGTGCCAAATATAAACTTTAATTCAAATAATGGGGATCTGCCACTATTGGAAGCCTGCAGAAAAGCTGGTGTCCACCAACTGAAGAAGGAAAGTGATGTCATAAAAAGAATTCAAGAAATAAAGTACTGAAGGAGATGGTAAAGGCTGGAGTTCCAGTCTCCCCACAATCCTAAAATATACTTTGGATCAATCCTAATAGTCACCATATTTTCCCTTGGTGGTAAAATGTTACAGATTTTACACACCTTGAAATTGATTCGTAGGATTGTTTTAGATCAGGGGTCTCCAATCTTGGCAACTTTACGACTTGTGGACTTCAACTTTGCTGGCTGAGGAATTCTGGGAGTTGAAGTCCACAAGTCGTAAAGTTGCCAAGATTGGGGACCCCTGTATTTAGATGAAGAAGGAAAATACACTACAATTACATAGGTACATCTTATGATGACTTCAGGTTGCCTTACTTATAAGGTGGGATACAGATAAAAGCGACATCAAACAAACAAGGGAGAAAGTTGTTTCAGCATGATTGTGCTGTACTAAGGAGCAAGTGGGTAGAGGGCCTGATACTGTGTTTACATGACCTCTTACCCATGTTTACACACTTCTATTTATTTTAATTATTTACATTTCTGTAACAAGTAGGCCCAAATTTCTGGCATTGTATAATAAGAATTCTCACGCGTTGTAGATGTACAACATACTAGCATGCTTGGCTAATTTGTAATTCAATTTTTTTTGTGGCAACCTAGCACAAACAGTATCCAGTAGGGTGCCAGATATTTTCAATTTATGGAATAGTTTTTCCCGAAATCTAAAAGATTTAAATGATCCAGATTAAATCCTGTTCCTAAATGTTATTAATAATTTCATACTATATATTGTTTCAGTACTTGTAGTTTCTTGCATTTACTGTTTCAGACTCAATTTGAAGGCTCCTGGGGTTTTTAATTTATACTGAGAGGTGGGTTGTGAAAGTATAGATGAATCAGTCTCCCAAGAAGAATTGAAATATTCCCAGAATGCTCTAGTTATTTCTATGACTTGTTTCACCCTGAAAATCTTATCATCTCAAGGCATTAAAATCTTAAATGCTTTGTGAAGGCTAAAAAAAACTGGTAGAATTAAAGTGTCCAGCTAGGTCACTTAAAGGAGGTGTGGAGAAAACCACGAAAGCTATTTTAATTTCTTTAGTTTTGGCTGGAACTGAATGAATCTGTCCACTGTTTTTGCCTACGTTTTGCAGATCAGGAACAGAAATGTGATGTAAATCACTCAAATAATAAAAGTGGTGTTCCTGATTTTCAAGGGAGCATAAGACTTAAAAGTCCTGATGGCCGGTTGTTGAATCCTATATGTCCATATTTTCAAAATTACCTCATATTTTTGCACTATAGTCTTATCTTTGTATATCAGTACACACAGCTCTGTTCATTTAACTACTTGTAAGTATTTAACTTTTAGCATTTAGCTGTACATCTTGTTTTTATTATATGAATCTCTTTTAATATATAATCTAATTTTAGATGTAAAGGTACTGCCTTTAATTGCAATGAATCATGTAGAAAGGTACAGACTTTTATTGCAGTCCTACAGCCAACGGTAGGTCTATCATCTACAGACAAGTATGTCTATCACCATTGCCAAAATATTTCTATTGGTACTGGTTGTAACATTGGAGTGCAAGCTTTTTAGGAAAAGTAGCTGATGCTTGCATTAATCTTGTAACTGCTGTGCACATTGTGGATAATTTATGATGTCAGCTCCTGTGTCTATTTACATTCTAAAAAGTTTCTCCCTGTTTAAAATACCCCCCCTTTTCTCTCTCTCGTACTTTAATGTACTTGTGTCTAATAGATATTTCCTTTTTATCAATAGGTGATGCTGTTTTAGCTGTGATTTAGTTTGCCTGTACTTTATGGAGAGTAGTAATCTATGTATATACATATACATAAATTATAAGCTTTTTGCTTTGACTTAGACTGGGCTCATGTATGCTGAATCACAGTTTGTTTAATTATGATTTGTTGCATAAGCTGGCTGCGTTCCAACACATTAAATAGCTAATTACAGTTACAGCTAAGATGGGCATTCACATGGACATTGACTAAAGTCACAAAGCTTGCTTAGTCGTAGTTTAGTTATCTTTCCTTTGCGTAAAAACTCCCTCGCCATCATCTACACTGCTTTGGTCATCTGCAATACTTTCAGCCAGTTGGACTATTCATAAGGAGTTACCAGAAAAAAATATGAAAAGTCAAAACATTCAGATACTATAATCAAAGGATGCAACATATCATTGCTAAAATGGAGAGGAGGGGAGGAAATAGCATGGGAAAGGGGTGCCTAATGAACAGGATGGACAAATAGTCTGCGAATAGAATATGGAGTCTCAAGAATTGGGAAGCCGATTGTTTTCAAGGAAACAAGAATGAAAGCAAGAGTTGGATGACAGAGATGACAAAGGGAGAGAAAGTGTAAGAAGAGTGATTCAGCAAAGGAAGCCAAACACACACACACACACACACAGGCTTGGGCCAGGTGGTTGTTGTATAGTGACAAGAATAATTGCCAAGTTAAAGAAGTCGATGACACTGGGAATCTTGGTTGATTCTTCAGGCTGGGTCTGCCTCCTCCTAACATAATTGCAAGGTTGGTTGGAGTAATTATACTGCTATAATTTTGCCAGCTTTGTAGATACTGCATTGCTGCTTAACGCGTTGGATGCCTTGTTTCACAGCATTGTTTTGCTGTGACACCCGTTGCTTGCAAAGGAGAGAAAAAGACGAGGATGAGCAAGGAGGGAACTAAAAAGGTTTGAAAAGGCCACTGCACTGTTGGCCGTATGTGATTGTACAGGCGCTCCTGCTGTTCCTGGGGAAACCCCAAGAATCAAAGCTAGGAATCTTTGCAGTTGTCCTTGTTTTCTGTCAGCAGGGAACACGCCACACTACAGTATGATTTGCAGTCTTCTCTTTTTTGAAGAGAAGGCATTTATAACTACTTTGGAAAAAAAAAATCACAATAAAACGTAATGAGTTCTGAACATAGAAAATCTAGCTTGAAGCTTCTATGCAACAAGCTTGACGGTTAAATCTTCCTATCTGCTTTTTACAGGATTCAATTTCTGCACTTGTTGGAAAGCCTCACAGATATATTAAGGCTGATTCTCTTCCCACAAACCCCCCAGAACTAAGTGTTCCTTGTGACTTTCTGCCTACTTGGTAAATCATGTCAAAGCATCGGAATTTGCTTCTCTGAGCACTAAATTGCTACCTCGGTTTTATGATTAAATCGTTTGAATGTTCTGCACCTAAGGGGGTCAAGTACAAAGTTTTGTTTCATGTGGAGCTTATAAAAATTCATATTCTTTTAATAAAAAGATGTGTGATATTAATATATTTACTTAACAGTGTGTGGGTGCTCTACAGTTCTATAGCTTTACTGTCATTTTTCTGAAGTAATCTTTATAGACGTTAATATTAAACTGATTCAGAGAACTGAAATAAAAGGGTACCAGGTAAGATTTTTGGCCAGCAAAAAGTCCAGTTCTTCAGATTTGTATAAACATTGCATTGAATCATATGATAAAAACTGTTCTATACCTGATTAAAAACACAGGAGACACCAAGGCTGGTGTCAGTTAGCAGAGAGCGGGAAAACCCGGTT
>JAEANM010012248.1:0-14897 GCA_017656035.1 Myanophis thanlyinensis | reverse complement strand
CCAACTACCCTTAACTATTTTTCTAACCCCCACTCTCCCTTCCTACCTAACTTACCCGCGGTTGCGTAAGCATTTCATTGCATATCGTACCATGTATGGCTGTGTATGTGACCAATAAATTTGAAATTGAATTGAAATTGAAGAATGATTTACATTAAGTTTAAAGAGGTTGTTGGCCCACAACCTGTATTATTGCGATCAAAACTAAAAAAAAATCATTTACAGGTAAAACATTACTGCGTATAATTTTATATGCAATACCTAGGTCTGACCACAAGCAACGCAGTTCTAAGTTATCCAAATCGAGAATTTTGAGCCTAGTAGCATAGGGAATTCTACTGTGTACAGCAAAAGCATGTAAGATTCTGATGCAATAAATGCATTCTTGAATCTGAGAGGGAGCAATCATGTGTGATATTGAATCAATAGTCTCCTAAATCATCTGGGAAACCACAGAAATGTTAGAAGTTTTACAATAAAGTATATTAGAACTGTCACCACCTTCACTTCCAGAAACCTGTCAGATATTGCTGCCAAATTATAATTTTAATGGCATTTCAAGGAATAAAATAATTAAATATCAATCATATCAACAATGTTAAATATAACAATCTGGCTTCTTGTATTTAAATTACATTAGATCATATTTAATTTTGTCCTACTCGTGCTTATATTTTGAAGAGACGTTATCAGCTAAAAAAAATTGTAGAATACTGGAAAAATTACTTTCCAAGAAAGACAGAGAAATCCAAAATTCATATTGAATGTACCAAAGGATCCCTCTGGAAGGCTGTCAATCTTTCATATAACAAATAATTTCTTATTAATTCTCTTAGTGAAAAATGAAATTTAAAGGCAAAATCTCTGTATTCTGGCTTCCAAGGTCTTGTGTAAGACAGAGTTGCCAAACATATGTTTTTACTTTGTGAACATCCTATTCTTAAAAACTGAGTCCAATAACTTCCTCCTGAGATTAGAAGAACAATTTTTCGGAAATTGTGCTTTTTATTCTCCAACACAAGGTCAGAATACTTCACTGAATGCAGACAGTGTCATTTCAAGTATGCAAGATCAAAAGTTTAAATATTCTGTTTTTCTACATCTCTGCAAATAAAGCTATTGTATTCTCCTGAAATATATACACCATAGTGCAATATAAGGCATTATCTTAATCATATCTTAATCTTCTAAGCTTTCCAAGTAGAGAAGAATATATATCTTATTTGCCTTGGCAGAATGTGGCACCAAAAATACATATGAATTTTGTTCAATAGCTATGAGGGTAAGACTCTGACAAAGGAGAACACCTATCAAATTCCCTGAAACTGCTAACAAATTTTCTACTATAGGTCTAGGATGATGATAAATAATAATACATATTTGAGATGTAGGACACAGAGTCATTAAGGATGTAAGTACATTTATCTCTGGTCTTCATAAGTATTCATTTTAATTTTGTTTCATTCATTAGTGTATAAGCCTATGATTTTTGTTCAATATTGTGTAGATTTCCCCCCAAGATACAAGATATTAATAGAAGAACCTGAATGAATAGGAAGTCTGACAGTTTGATTTACTTTCTAGTTTCACTATATTACTTATTGTATTCATTACTGATATTATCCTAAATAAAGCAAAGTTTTAGACTCAAATTTATAATCAAAGTGTATGCTGCATCAGCCAGGTATTTCAGAAATTTCAAGAAATGGAATCACTCTTAAGTACTTAAGAATAACATTGGACTGTAAGTTTTGAAACAGAAGGCAGGATATAACTAAGCAAGTAGAAATCAGAAAATAGAAATCTAAAATGTAATATGAAAAGTAAAGCTGTCCAAAAGAAAAAGATACTAGATATATAAAAAGATAAAGATATATAAAAGGAAAAGATACTAGATATAAAAGGAAAAGATACTAGATATATAACCAGATATTAAATAGGAGAATATATTAAGAGGGAGCCCTCATATTTTCTTTTTCTCCCTACTGATCTTAAACCATATTACTTTATTTATTACCTTAGGTCCCATAATTGTATGCCCAGGACTTCCATCATTTCCAGGAGGCCCTGGGTATCCTTGTTCACCCTAAACATAGAAATATGAATAAATTAAAAAAATTGCATTATGTCTGATTTTTTTTTTAGGGAAATGACAACTTCAGCTGTTGATCTGAACAATTTTGATGAACAGTTATATTTCAAAGTATGACTAGGAGAAGATCCATCCACCAATGATGACACTTCCAAAAGTACAAATAAAAACAATTTATTTCATATCTTTGCAGACACTAATACTGCTTCAAGATTCAATGTTGACAGGTTCTGCACAGAAGTTTTAAAATCCATTAGATATTTGTGCCTTAGATACTAATCTTAATTAGCATTTAGTTTGATATTTAAGATACCTTACACTGTAATAAATGTAGTTAGCCATATATTGATTTCTATGTTTCCCAGCATCCATTAATGCTTTATTCCCCCTTCAGATTCTTTTAATCTCTCATTTTCACATACTTGTATGAAATATAATAATACAAAAATGCTTGTGTTGCATTTCTCTTACATCCTTCTTTATTATCTTTCTCTTTCTTGCATTGTATATATGGTGCAACAATAGAAAAATAATCCATACATTTGATGAAGGGGACAGTAATCTCTTAAAACATATGTCATTACATAGTTATTTTTTTTAAAGTGAGGGATCCTTAATGTTCTATGAGCTTGGTTGTTTTCTTTCAGACACTATTAGACACTAGTTAGACACTAACTGACTAACACTGATGATTTAGTTAGTTTGGGTAATGAGATGTCTCCAAGAAAACAACCAAACTCAGAAAGCATGAAGGACTCTCCATTTCAACCTTGAGCTACACATATTTTCCTTTTTTGGTATTTTTTAAAGTATTAACATTTTTTTTCCTGTAAACTACTGATAGTTATTCTTTTGGCATTTTTTGCTTTCAGATGTAATGGTATGTGGGAATGTCCTTGAGAGACAGAAGGGAGGGCTCCATGTAAAAAATGTCTGAGCCCACAGAAGCAGCAAGAATGTGGGAAACATTCCTAGTTTTCAAAGGGATACTCCCTAGTTTTCTTCAAAGTAGAAAGAAAGGGGAGAAATATTTCTCATTCAGCAAGATTCTGTTACTATAGCTTTAGAATAAAAATAGAGTTAATACTCCTGGTTGCTCTTCTTGCCTATACTTTCCTGCAGGGCTAACACTAGGTAAGTATTCTTCCTATGAATAGATTATTTACCTTGGGGCCAGGAAGCCCACGTATTGAATGTCCTGGAGAACCAATGTCACCTTTTATTCCAGATTCTCCCTAAAAAAAAACCAATCCATTTATGCACTTGAAAATCAACACATTGTTTATTTTATTTTAAGCACTCAATGAAAAGAAACGTCTCTCTTTCAGATCTCTAAAGACTCTTTTTATTAGGGCAGAATTAAGTCAGCGGATGTTACAGGGCCTGTAATATTGCAAACACACTATAAAAACTGCAGAAAACATGCAGCATTTCAAATTCAAAGGCAAATACTGCTTTTGGAGATATGACTATGCTCATATAACACCTGTCTACAGTTCCTGCCTCTTTTCCCTGGAAAAAACATGATCCTAAGAAAATCAGAAGCTGCAGACAGTTTCTAAGCATGCACACTCTGAAATATCTTTTTACCTTTAAATCCAAATCATAGTGCAGCTCTAAAGTCAGTGGAACTCAATTTATTATAATTATGTTATTGGTCCTTTTATTATAAATACTATTAAATCAGAATAATAAGCAGAATATTACAAATCATCTCAAAATTCTGGATTAAGACACTTAGATTGCAGTTATTACTCTTCTTCCTTAGATCTATTGGAAAGCAGTTAACATGTAAGAGACATATTTTAATTCCATATTTCTCTTCTTGTTAATTCATAAGTTTGTAGGAAATGTCTTAGTGATATTATATCTTTAAGACTTTGATCTTTGTGGTTTATGACTTTTTTAAATCCTTGAAACTAGTATCCAGTTTGTTCTAAGCAATTACAATGACAGTAGTGAAATTAATCAGACTTTCACGATTTGTTTATCAATATATGTTTTATCAGCCTTTTCCAGCAAGATGTTCTCCAGATATGCTGGACTATAATTTATATTCCTCAACAGACATGCTACATTTGATCATTGGAGGTTATCTAAAAAATGCATTATATGAATTGTATTTAATAATCTGCTTCCAGAATACTGAATGCCATTAAACAATAACAATTGAGAAATGCAGCAAATATACCTTTGGGCCTGGAGGGCCTGGAATACCTCGTGGTCCATCTAATCCTTGGGCACCTTTCTGACCTTCTTCACCCTGAATTTTTTTTAAAAAAATAAAAGCAATATTACCATACAGAGGTTTCCACCTAATCTACCTGGGGACAATCTGAATTGACAACTTCTATTAAGAATATTTTTAGAATAGAGTCATGCTATGAGGGCAAAAATCAGTGAATATGTGATGGAGACGCTATAGGCTTAAATTCCAGGTGTTTTCCATGTTCAGATATTAAAAAAGGCCCAACTTTTTAAGCAAACTATTTTGCTGGTTTCATGAATCTGTTTCAAGATATTTTTCTTCTACATGATGCCTGCAGAGGGTCTAATACAACCAAATACATTTCAATCTCTTCTTTCTTTATGTAGTTCAACATAAAAGCAACAATAAAATCTGCTTTGCATTCAGCTTGACTTTTGGTACTTTTATGGGCATTAATAGTAAAACATAAGTTGTTTGCCACTGCTTTTTTTCAATTTATGTCTAAGATCCTAGCTCAGCATCTTTATCACTATCCCCTTGCTTAATAGTCTGTTTGATATAGAATCAGTGAACTCAAGTTTTGACATATGAAGTATGTCAGATATGTAGTAGATTTTTTTTATGTAAAATATGGCTTCCTTAGGTTTTGAATTAAATTTTTGACCTGTGATCACAACTTTTAACAACTGAGATTTGCACAGAATAACCCTATCTTTCAGATGATACCGTGCATTATAATGACTCTTGAAAAGGTCTTGTAAGAAAATCAGTGCAAAAGGATTTTTTTCTCTCTCCACGTCTAACTGATATGGAGATTCTTTAAAATGACAGTATCTTTTCTATGTAATACTTTGTCATCTTTGTTCCAACACAAGGCAATTTTTTTTGTAAGTGGGCTTTTTTTTTGTATAAACTGTATTGAAAATATTTAAACTTGGAAGCATTTTTTAAAAAGCATCATCTTGGATAAAAAAAACATACTGCTGTATGGCTTGATTTCTTTTTATTTTTATTTCTCTGCTCTATTACACAATTACAAAATAAATAAATAAAATCATACCTTTGGACCCATGTGCCCTTTCCCTGGAATTCCATCTGGGCCTCTTGGACCAGGCAGACCTTGTTCTCCCTATCATCAACATGATTAAGGTATAAATATCTACTGTATTATACAAAAACCAAAGCACATGTGAAACAACAAACAAAAACAAGAAAAATTTGGTAGCTTTAAGATAATAATCCAAAATATAGAAATATAAAAGGGCAACTTCTTGCTTCAAACGCATAGTGAAGGTGGTAGGAATGTGAAAGGATGCCTTTTTCTCATTCACTTGATGGATCTGTAGCCCTGTCTTGGAGACCCATATATATAAAACAAACAAACCAATTACCTTTGTTCCTGGTATCCCTTGTATTCCTGGTTTCCCACTTTCTCCTGTAAATCCTGGTCTTCCTGGATCTCCCTTGGAAAGAAAGTGTCTTTTTAAAAATGATTTAAAAAAAATACACAGTTCAATATATTTGCATTGTTTGGGGAGGATCCTTGATTAATTCCATTCTAATTCTTTAAATGTGTGAAATTCAGTTAAGAACTTTTGCTTTTATCATGAATGAAAGTGGATACCTTAACTTATTCAGAGATTGTCAGATATTGAATCATCACTATGGTGTGTTTTGCCAGAAATATTGAGAAATATTCTTTGAATGCAGTAGGAATATTTGTTACTTCAGTTAATAATAGCACAGAATTTCTGTTCTATTATTAACTGAAGTAACAAATATTCCTACTGCATTCAAAGAATTTTCCCCTTGGATAATGCAGTTTCCAGAATCATCATTCATAGGAAAGTCTCAAGTCTTCATTTTACCAAGCAAAAATTGAATTTTAGATTTATGAGTTCAAAACAGGCTCACTTTTGGTCCAGGCTGCCCAATTCCTGGTGCTCCTATATTTCCTTTTAGTCCAGATGGTCCCAATTCTCCCTTGTAAAAACAAAAATAAAAATAAATGAACAAGTATTTCCTAATAATGTATAATTCAGAAATTATCTATTTATAGACATAAATAGATGCATAATTTTTTCCATTTAAAAATAGAGCCCTTCACTTTGCATTGTTGTCTTCTCAAGTTTAATCTGACTCAACTTTCATTTCTAGATGTGGAAAATCATCTTCTTATTCATTCTTTATCTGAAATTTATTCAGATAAAGACTTGCTTTGCTTCTCTGCTAAAGTGTTTCTCTCCAGAATTTGGTGTTGTCACCATATATCTAAGGCAGAAATGTGGAAAGGTGATTCGTGGATTTCCTGTCAACAGGGAAGCCTCTACTAGTTGCTGTTTCTAATGGAGGAGACAAGTTTTGACAGATAATCAGAGCTGGTCACAAGTTAATCCACATATCTGACAAGCACATGAAACCAGGATTCCTGGTAGTTCAAATGAATATAGAGGTTTATTGCAAGCTTAACATCTCTACAAGAATCTGAATTACTAATGATCAAAGGAAATTGGCAGTAGATAGGAACCAATGAATTCAAAGTGGATTGGACTTAAATCTCTTGTGATATATTATTTTTTGAATATATATTCTGTCGAATAGAATAGAATAGAATATCATCTCCTGGACATAAACTCTCAGTGTACATACAAGCAATAAATGACAAATCATAATCATCATAAAATACATTCATCATAAGATAGTCATAGGAGACTAAAAAAGCAATCAACATAAAACATCCTAGGATACTAAATAAAACAATTATTATAAATCATCAGATACAAGCAACAAAGTTGCAGGCATAAGAATGTAAGGAAATAGGTAATAGGAAAGCTGAGAAGGATAATAGTAATTCGGCCCTACTAGATAGCTCGATAAGTTGTTTAACAGGTTTTTATTTTTGTATTCTGTAAATGCATCAGAGTTGTAACAGATTGCATTAGCCTATAAATTTAACACATGTAAAATTTATACGCACCTTTGGTCCAGGCAGTCCTATTCCTCGTGACCCTTTCACACCAGGAGCACCTTTTAGCCCTTGAATACCCTGAAAATATAATTTTCCAATTGGCTAAACTTACCCTTGCTCAGGTATCAATTGTATTGACAGAATAGATAGTCATCATAAAATAAAGGAAGAAAATTGAATCACAAACATTTGGTAGTTAGTACTTCCAAATGCAAGCTTAAATATTATTTTATTTAATGTTGAAGATTATGTGTCATTTCTATGGTTCCATGCTTTCTATTACAATATGATTTACTTTTTGAAGTTCATAATAATATCCATCCATGGGCAAACTATGGCCTGCGGGCCACATCCGGCACGTTGGGCTTTTTAATCTGGCCCGCCGAACTAGTTATTAGCAGGAACCCTGCAATTTCGAGGAAGACCCGGTTCAGGGAATGGAGAGCCCAGAAAAGCCAATAAACTAAGCACAATGGTGTTTTGCTGCCTATTAAAGGCCAAATCTTTCCATGTAATGGTTTTTACATTTAATTTATATTAGTTCATACAAACACACCCTTCTCCTATTCTGGCCCATCCCCTCTGTCAAATTTTAGAAACCATTGTGGCCCGCAAGTCAAAAAGTTTGCCCACCCCTGCTTGTAGACCATAAGACAAAAACTGTATTGGCAATTTGTGGGCCTAACCCAGATGTGCCCATTCTAGCTGGTAATAAAGCTGATGGCATCAGCATCTTTTATAGCATGTAGCAATATCACATAGACTTATATGGTACTTCATAGTGCTTTACAGTCCTCTCTAAGCAGTTTACAAAATCAGCATACTGCCTCCAACAATCTGGGTCCTCAATTTACCAACTTTGGAATGATGAAAAACTGAGTAACCTTGAAGTGATCAGGACTGAACTCCTGGCAGTCAACAGTTAGCTTGCCATACTGCAATCTAACCACTGTACCACCATCACTTATATCATATTTTATGTGACATCTAAAATTAGCTGTTACATTGACATATCAAGAATTGACCTCAGGAATTGCTACAGAAAAAGCATATGTTCCACCATTGACTTACAATGAATTAAAATTCCTTGTTAGCTTGGAATTCTAGGAGATACCTCTTTAAAATAGTCCAGATTTAGAGTTATCCAACATTAGAGTGTTCATCTTGATTTACAGTTCATTTACATTTATTTACAAAAATAAGCATTACTTTCCTGCAGGAAGAACAAACTGCAAGCATTTTGTTCAGATTTGCAGATGAATTCAGACATACATTAAATTAAAAATGTAATTGAATAAAAGCACATAAACGAGACTGGTCCTATTCAACTATAGATCTGAGTGTACTAGAGTAATTCATTACACTCCAGAAAACATCCCCAAATCAATTTGTTTACTTCTGATGACAGCTGTAGCTGTTCTCAATGTTTGCTATAAATTGCCATTAAGAAACTGAAATTGTTGCAGAAAGATATCACATTGTTTTTATTCTTAAAATGATGGGGCTTTAGCTCAGTGATCAAACACCTGTTCTGCATAAAGTGTTTCCCTGGTTCAATCCCAGATTTCTTTTGGAAGGTTTGAAGAATTGCAGTCTGGAAACTCTGGAAAACACTCTGGGTAATTATGTCAACAAGACTAAGGCATATGGACCAAGAGTCTGGCTTGATATAAGGCAGCTTCTATATTGATTGGTTTGGCTTTAATATTAAGCATTTCCCTTTTTGAGAAATAGTACAAAATTAAGGGTCTGCAAATTTGCTGGGCAATTCTAATTTGTTTAAGATTCTGTAACTTAAATCAATATCCTAGATAGAATTATAAATTAACCTGAAGATAGTCAATGATCATTCATTGTAGTTGTCTTCTAAAGACAATTTTGAAATATTTAGGGCAAGATGGATTGTGAGGTGAGGGGACCAAATGAGATGTTACCTGATTTCCTTGGATGCCAGTTCCAGGTGGTCCCATTGGGCCCTGAGCTCCTTCCATCCCTCGTTCACCCTACATGAAAAATGCTCCCATAAATTATTTCTTTAATTGAAGTGTCATCATAATGATGTTAGATTGAAACCTGAAAGTCTTATGTGCATCCTGATTGCACAGTAGCTTACAAATACTCAAAAGGAACATAATTGGGTGGGAAAGTAATGAGAGAAGAACAGTTGGGAAAGCTCAGTCAATCTCATTGTATACATGTTGTAGTCTGACAATAAAAGTTTGAATTGATTTGAAAATAATGAGACTATGCCACAAGGCAGTGATATTGTAATCATCTCAATTACCTTAATTAATCCTGCAACATCCATGGTAGAATTTCAAATGGCAGTGTTGGCACGTGTTCAAAAACCTAGTCCTTTTGTATGTGCATAAAACACTATTTTGCACATGCAAAAATGACAGAGTATCAGTTATAATGTGAGACCACCATCTTAACTTTAGTTCTAAGCTACATCATAGTTTAATAATTTGTTCTCTAAATCTTCTCTCTATTATTTGCTTTGAATTTATTTATTTTTTCTTTAATTCCTCTAAGGCATTTTTCATGTGGCAACTTCAGTATTGGCGGTTCGGCAGTATTACATTCTGTTTATACTGTCAGTTCTACATGGTACCTTATCTCCTTTGATGGGTAGGCCTGGGGATCCAACCGGTCCAGCAGGTCCCTCAGAACCTTTATCGCCCTGGAAATATTTGTAAAGATTTTCTGAGATGATTTAGGACTATACTCAACATTTACTACAGAAGGATATTTTATTAAATTACATTTGAACAGTCAGACAGGCAAGGACCAGTTCTTTAGTATAAAGTTTATGTTTTAAACCAGTAGTTCTTAGCTTTTTATTCAACGTAGACCCCCTTTTAATACCATTTGTGGCCACAACTGTGGCCACAGACCCTCAAGATTTAACTCAATATTTAAATCATAGCATTTTTTCCCAAGCCTTTGTAGACTCCCTGTGATAACATTATGCCCCGCAGGGGTCTGCAGACCACAGATTGAGAAACACTGTCTTAAACTATTAATATGCATTTAAGGTACAATATAATAATGTAACATTATTATCAATCACTCTGTGTGCATCCATTCAATTGCATTTGCAAAAAGACAATAAAGCATTAACCCATTTTCCATCATTCTCCCATTTTTCAGCCCAGCTTGTATTATATATTTACTTCCATATTGATTAAATCACTTCATTCTACTTCTAATAAAAGCAAGCAGAGAATGAGCGAGAAAGGTACATCACATTTGCATTCTAATTGGACACAAAACAGATTCTGCTTGGTCAAATCTCATATAGGATAGTATGTAGTACAAGATTTTAAAAGAAAAAGATATTCATTGTTCTAATTTATATTACAGAGTTCTTTCTGGCACTACACAGGGCAATCAGCGAAGCCCAAATTTCATACTCAATCACTGGCATGAGTTTCTGTTCCTACTTCTTTTTCTACAAGTTTGGAAAATTTGAGAAAAAAATTAAACTCCTAAAATTTTCTTCTACATATTCCATTCTTCTCACTTTTGGAAAACAGCACCCTCAATTTGTACAATCTCCACTTCCATCCATTTTTTGATCTGCTGCTTTTCCCCCTACAAATGATGTTGGGAAAATATCATCATTGGCATTAGCAGAGATTGAAAAACTGCATTTTGACATGGAGCATGAAAAGTTGATTAGAGATTTTTTTTCACAGCTGGCTTAAACTGGTTGAAGACATGCACATGTCCTCCGGAATTAGTAAATGGACCATCCTCATGCATAGGCAAGCAGGAGATGCAGATTATATGTGTGGTGGAATGCAGTCTGGAATTCCAGCAAGAAAAGGCAGCTTCTCAGAGGACAAAAAGACAGCAGAGCTTGGAAAATCTGGTAGGCAGGGAGTAGGCTAAGATTGTAGGTCACAGAGTATATCTATAGTTATGTAGATAATTGCTTTAGTCTCGCAAGAAGGGGAAACTACTCAGCAGTAACTCTGCGTGTCATTTTTTTTCTTTGGATCTGACAGTATGGTAGCTTTTCTAAATTTCTAAAATGCCGTAATAACTACAGAAAGTTGGCATTATAAGATCAAAGAGTTAAGGGTACACAGTATATACAGTAAATGGCTTGGTTGCAATCTAATTTGTGCTAAATATTGGACATTTTATCATCAGAGTTCCCTCAATTAAATATGAATAAATTGTAAATTGGACAGGAAAAGTCTGTAGAAAAACAAATGAGTAATCTCAATCAGCAGGAGGCCATGAATCTTCCGGTGTATATTGGTCAGTACAGGATACATGTGGGAACAGGAAATAAATATTGCTTTAATTCCCACAATTAAATCATTGTTTTTATATTTTTAAACTTCTTTTCTATTTAGTAGCTTCACATATTTAACTTCCAAATGCTGGTAATACTCCATAAAAATATAAATGTCCATGGAGATTCATTATAACATTCCTTGGGTCCCATCATTCATATTCAAGGTCGGGTGAAACAAAAAGTCTGGGAAAACGTAAGAAAGCTAGGGATGCTTAGGATAGAAATGTTTGCTGCTCTCACTGGAAAAGACTTTAAATGTCTACTAGTTGTGGTACTATGCAGGAAGCATACACATTTTTTCCCTGCCAATTGTCATTCAATATGATGTGAATGAATTTGCTGCTCTATTTTCTTCTCTTGAGAAGATAAGTGATACCTGAATGGAGAATGCAGTAGGGGAATTCTTATTTAATTACAATTCATTGTAAAAGTTCCAGTGACCTACAGTCTCCTGGGTTTCAGTTAAATTTTAAAGGAAAGCAATATGGGATAACCATTCCTTCTAAACTTTTTTAGAATAGAAAGTCTAGGTATCCAGGAAAGTTTTAGAGTAATGTATAGATATACAACAGAAAATAACAAAACCAGTAGCGTTTCCAGATGCATCTGCAATGGGTGAGTCAAAAGAGCCAAACTGATGGGCTGAACTGGAGATAGATGACTGGGAGGTACATATGTACTATGCTGATACAGTAATGCTCACTATTTGGACTTGCTTGACCCCAACCCAGAAAGTTCTGATTGGCACCCTCTGTTGCCCTTCCCACACTAAAGTAGGCACAAAACAGCCCAAGAGAAATCCTCAAACACTCTAGAACAAAGCACAAATAAAAGCCTTCTTCACAATTGATGAAAGCTTCTGAGAAATTGCAAGGTAGACATTGGAAAAATAATGGCACAGATTACATCCACTGTGAGAAAGTGCATTCCTCTGAATTTCCAATTTGACAAACATGAATGCAAACACACTATTGTCTGACTCTTTGTTGGCATCAGGCTGTTCACTGGTGGAGGTAGGGGACACAAACACTTGAAGAAGTATTTTACCATAGCTCCTGAATTACTTTAATTAACTTTTAGTGCCATTCAGGTTGAATTGGTGGTCATCACTATGTTTTATGGAAAACAATAATTCAAGTATACATTACTTGCAGGACTTCCCTTATTTACTTAAACAAATGAACTGATTTCTAGGAATATGCATAAAGCTAAAAAACTAATCCTACTTACTTATTTCACAGATGCATCATTTTCTATAACTCTAACAAGCTGTGTTTACTCAACATTTTTTTCTGTTTACAAAATATTGCAAATGTGATAAAGCTTCCATCAGACTAAGGAATTATCATATCCATGCCTCAATAAGGAGGAAACATGTTTTCTTGCATTTCAGGGGACAAGGAAATGTTTTAAAGCTGAAAAACCTAGTGGAAAGAAAACATTACCTATGAACAAATTCCTAGAAAGAAATAATTAAAAGAAACAAGGAATCACTATGTCTAGTTGGAAGCCTATTTGTTTTAGATACAATATTTACCTTCCGTCCTGGGAGTCCTTCACCTGGTGGACCTCTTTCACCCTGCATGCCCTCAGGACCACGTGGCCCCTAAATTTTGAAGAAAAAAATATTATGAATAGCTGGTACAGGTGTCATATTCACACTATTCCCTTTATATAAACAACCTTCATCAATGTGCTCAGTATTTTCCTGACACTAAAAAAGACATTTTAACAAAAATGGAAAGAAATGTGATAAAAAACCATAATTATGATAGTTGTGCATCATTATAAGAATAAACAGTTACAACTCTATATATGTCTAATTATTCAAATACACATGCAGAATATTCATAATAATTTATACAACAATCTCTTTTTTAATCTACTGTATTCTGTATAAACAAGTTCCATATTTCATTATACTTGTCTATACAACTTCTAGGTCTGTAGGCAATCTGTTCATAAAAGGCAAGTGCAGTGAGGTCTTCAACCCATTGAATAAATGGAGCCATACTCTTATTTTTCCAGGGCTGCAATATATGATATATCAGCCTTTTAGCCATAGTAAAGGCACAGAAAATCTGGTTGTCAAATTCCATGTACATTCTCTGAAAATGTTTAGCTTCTATCTCATAATCACATATATACAATTTGCTAATCCTACTCCAGACATGGTAAATGTAGCAAATCAACATTGTGGAAACATGTTTTAAAGAAGTATAATCATCATTATGTCTCCAACAAATGGATGTTTTTAACAATCCTTTTCTACACAAACATAATATAGCACAATAGCAATAGCATCTAGACTTATATACCATTTCATAGTGCTTTACTGCTCTCTCTAAGAGGTTTACAATGTTAGCATATTTCCCCAAACAATCTGGGTCCTCAATAAATTATAAATATTATAATTTATAAATATTATTTTTGTTATATAGGTTGCAATTTGGGATCCATTGACACTTGATATGGAAGTTAAGATCCCATTGTATAGACCAGGGGTCCCAATCCCCAGACTGCAGACAGATACCAGTCTGTGGCCCATTGGGAACTGGGCCACACAGGATTAGTTTGTGCAAGTAGTGGACAAGCACATGAAGCTTTATTTGTGAATGCACAGGATTACATTGTGCATGCAAAACCATCCCCTCCCTCCCACTACCATTCCACTACTAATTTGTGGATCCAAAAAGGTTGTGGATCACTCATCTAGACAATATAAGAACCTTTCATTTTTTTATTGCACTCATGTCTTAACATCTGCCTTTCCAATTTATTTATTGATAACAAATATTGATAAAAAGTAATAGATTAAAGGATTTAACAAGTTGTTTTAATATTTTAGATGTTTCAGAACCCAAGAATGCTGCTGGATATTCTATTTATTAGTTAACTATTCATCACTATCAATAGTTTAAGCTGCCTCTCAGAGTTCATTGCTATCTCAAAATTTGCTTTAAAGATTCAAAAACATAAAAGTATAATTACAGTTCTAGAAAAAAATATTTACAAAGTTACTTACTGTTAAGCCTGGCTCACCAATTCCAGTTGGTCCAGGAAGTCCAATTCTTCCTTCTTGACCTCTATCACCCTTGTAAAATAATTTTTTAAATGATACTTGTTATTGCTCCAAATAGATTTTCCAAGACAATTTTTCTACTAGTCATTTATTGGAGTTTAGAGTTTTAGAGTTTTATTAAATTTATATACCACCCTCTCTCCCAAAGGGACTTGGAGCGGTTCACAGCAATTAAAAAACACACAAAATAACAAGTTAAAAACCAATTAAAATAATTATATAAGCTGACAATTA